>VMDR010030746.1:0-12266 GCA_007922815.1 Macrotus californicus
GAGCCAAAATTGAGTGTGGGAGCAAGAGCCTCCAAGAATCTGCAGAGACCTTGGGGTAGACATTGGTTTTTATCCAGGATGTAAAATAATAGTTTGTATTAATCTTATCTTCATCTCAGAGAACAGGACAACTTCAGCTAAAAGCTGAGTTAGCCAGAGTAAATTAACACCTGGGACAAAGTACAGAACCAACCACAGTCCCTTAATTGAAAATTAAGTTTTCAATTTCTTGCTATTGTTCTTCTCCTTCTGGCACCCCAATAGTTCAGATATTGGAATGTTTTAGGTTGTCCCAGAGGTTTGTAAGACTCTCTTCACTTTTTTGAATTCTTGTTTCTTCATTCTGTTCCAGTTGGATGTTTATTTTTTCCTTTTGTTCCAAATTGTTGCTTTGAGTCCTGGTTTCCTTCCTGCCACTGTTGGTTCCCTGAATATTTTGCTTTATTTCATTTTGGGTATCTTTCATTTGTTTTTTTCATTTTTCAACCAAGATCAATCAGATCTGTGAGCATTTTGATTACTAGGACTTTAAATTCTCCATCACATAGGTTGGTGATCTCCTCCTTGCTTAGTTCTGAGGCTTTGCTCTATTCTTTCATTTGGGCCATATTTCTTTGTCTTGGCACATCTAATAGGTTGTAAGGGTGTGGGCTTAGGTATTCACTCAGGCAGGACAACCCTTTTTGCTGTGCTGCCTATGGGGGAGGGCCAGAGAAAGAACTGTGCAGCTCACCTGCTGGTCTCTAGCACACTTTCCAACAGACTCTGGTGTGAGACTGGGAGTTTCTCCCACCGTGGCAACCGCCGTAGTCCACTGTCAACTCTGAGTCTCAGTTTCTCCTTAAGTCAGCCCCACCCGCCCAGTCTGTCACCTCACTGCAGTTTTTCTCAGCTGGCCAGCCGCCTTACCAGTCTGGTTGTTCTGATTGATTTTTTCTTTAATTCCTTGGTTGTCAGAGTTCCATGCAGTTTGATTTTCTGGTGCTTCTGGTTGTTTACTGATTTTAGATTGGTCTTTATCCTCCTTTTGGTTATGCAAGGAAGCAAAGGGTTTCCACCTACGCCTCCATCTTGGCTGGAACCATTTGGATTTTCTTTATACACCTTCTAGAATTCACCAGTCATTCATTCAGCACATGTGTATTAAATGCCTTTTACATGCAGAGCACAATAAAAAATTAATTTTTATATATTATTTATTTTATTTACTCATTATTGAATTTACAAATTCATTCCTAAAGAATTTAAAGAATTAGAAATGTGTGTTAGATAGTTTCAAAATTTTACTCCAAGGATTAAAAATCATGGCTAAGGGAGAATTGGTGTCACATAAGAAGATAAAAACAGGAAAAGGTAAAATATAGAAATATATGCCACAATGACAAGTACAGTTAGTTATTAAAAGTGAGCCACGCATTTAAGGCTGAATTGCCGATTATCTATTCAGAGCAGAGCCAAAAACATGATCAGTTACAACATTCACGTGGCCCATGTGGAACAAATGTTACTTACTTCAGAGGCTACAGCTGTCAGTAGCAGCAACAAGCAGACCTAAGGAAAATTATTCCAGGTGACACTGAATGATATACTATGAACTGAGTGACACAGTGGATGACATCCCAAAGAATATTTCTACAATAGTTACAACAATATCGTATTTCTACTTAAAGATTAAAATAAAATGTTAAAGTAAGAAAGGAATTGGAAACTTCTTCTGTGACTCAATGGGGGATGAAAGGGAGTCAGTCCTGGCCAAAGACGGGAGTTAAGAATCCCTGTTCCTCCCACTCCAGGCAGGGAGCGTCCACAGTGATGGTGGAGAGCTGCCACATGCACCACAATGCACCACCCATCAGCATACACACTGACAATGGAGAATAGACGGGGCTGTACAATGGCCGTGGCTCCTCAGAGAACTGGATGCTTTCTCCACACATCTGCCTCTTCCGAGGTCTCTGAAGCCTTAGTGCCAGAATACAGGTCAGTAAAAATGACTCTATGATCTGGCTTGGTGTCAGATTCAGAATGTGGAGAGCATGAGATCTCATTTAATTGCAGGCTTCTTTGTCCCACTCTAGAGATTCAGATTTCAGAACTGCAAAGTAGGGCTAGGGCCCTAGCATTTTCAAGGAACTCCTCAGTGATTCCATGATGATGGTCCATGGACCATACTTGGTGAAACATAGATCTAGGAGGGATGGATGAACCATACAGGCTTCAGTGAAACTGAGCTGTAGAGACAAGTAGGTTATATTCAAGGTTATATTTGCTAACAAGAGCCTGAGTACATATTCTTGCTGCAGGTTTTTAAAAGAGCTATATATGTTTAATAGATTTGAGTTATCGTATAAAAGTCAAGAACATAATCAGACTTATGTCAGACTAGAAGATGGATAAGGAGGAATATGCCTAAGTTAGGGCCAATATTCCTTCAAAACAGAGTTCTGTGTGTGCTTTGAAGCTGAGTCCCAAAAGTCCACAGTGGAAGACATCACCAATATCATTTTGGCCTGGAAAAAAATAGAAGGCACTTACAAATGCCTCATCTTTGCCTTTAAAAAATCTCAATGATGCACCCATGAAAAATTATTTTTAAACAATGTCGTGGTAAAACCTCCAGGTCACAATTAGTTGGAAAATGCACCCCTGGGTATATAAATGAGTTGACTCAACTACACGTAACTGTTGACTATCAGCCAATTCAATTTTGAAGGACATTTCCTGTAAATGTTGCTCTAAAAGATCTTAGAGTAGTTGACTTTAAAGCATTGTTCCTGACAGTACTTACAAAGCAGGAGCACTCTGGAGACTACTTACACTAGTGACTATAAATCTACATCTTCAGCAAATAGAACCACAGAATTATGATTCCAATTCATCTAAAAGCAGTTCAAATCATGAATGTACGTTTTCATCAGAGGTGTGGCAAAAAAGCAAAATATATTCCTCTTTGAAAATACTCGTGCTTATCTAGCCTCTCAGCAGACTATCTTTCCTGCTGATTTTGAATCTCATCATAGTATGACTTTACAAGTTTTATGTACACATGAGTAACCGGCATATATACTCAGTTCATGTGGCTTCATTCTGACTAGTTCCTATTCAAAATCAAAGGTGATGGAGACTGTGAACAATCTAGTTCCTCATCTAGTTCTCTATGACAATCCGCAGTGGCATACATTCTCAAAGCCCACTTATTAGCCTGAGAAACAAAACTAGCAATTTGTCAAAAAGCAACTGCTATCTTTAGAGGAAATGCCTCAAATGGACCAGTAATTTAGGGGAGTAAAAAAATTTTTTGTTCAAATATGGGGCAGACCAGTGTGTTCATAACTGGAATCATATGAAAGAAAAGAGCCAGAAAATTAGCGTCCAGTACTCCCCCCATTGCTTGTCATAATAGCTCTTATTTTATGCTCTCTTTGGCTATTCTTCCAGGTAAGGTTCCATCTAGGAAAACAAGTGTTTTGTAAAAAGTTTAAATATAACCTAGAAAAATTATCCTGTGTACCAAAGGAGGACACTCCAACAGAGTTATTATGAATAAACAAATTAACCATCAATTATAGTAGACCACAAGGAATTTGGGTGGCAGGAAATATTCATTAGGTGTTTTAATTAACTTTAGTGTCTGAATATATTAATGAGGAAGCATTGACAGACCAAATAAAGGAGGCGTGTGCAAAAGCTCAGGGCACTTTCTTCCACGGGTTATAAAACTAGAACAAGGAACACTCCAAAGTGTCCACAAAAAATTCTGCGCTTCATCAGTTTTACTCACAAAATTATAGACAGGTATCTTTGTCCACCACCTTCTTATCAATCCCTTTTAGATGCCTCTCACTTGAAGTTTGTTATACTTAGGTTTGGGAAAAGTGATAGGTTTAAAATAAAATCTTCCAAGTTCTATTTCATATGATATCTCATAATCTAGTCACTTGGGGGTTTTGTTTTGTCTCTTGTCTCCTTAACTTCAATCTCAGAGAGAGAGTCCTTGTCAAGCCAAAAATATGGAAGGAAAATGTTCACAATTTCCCCAGCTATGAAATTAGTAAAGCCAGTTTAATTTGTCCACCATTCGTTGACAAGAGAGAAAAGAAACTCACTGAAGAAGTTGAGGCTTAGTCTTAAGATCTCCAAACAGCAAAAAGTCAGCAATAAAATTGAAAAGCCCCATTTCCACCTCACTCTCCACAAGCTCTAATTTCACCAGTTAGAGGTACAGGACAGAGAGCTAGTGACGGCACAACAGGGAGTACTCAGGTCAAGCCACATGTCCCAGGACTGGAAATGAGCAGGAGGAGGCTGACCACTGTGTCTTTACCACTAGCTTCTGGGTGGAAATAGGGTTTGCCTTGTGCAATCACACAGATTTATGCTTCTTTTCCCAAAGAAATAGTATCAAAATGATTAAAGGAAAATATTCCGGTCATTTAAAATTTTGTTATCTTTTTATTATAAAAAGAATGATATACTAGTGAAACTCTATGAGTTATATACTACCTTGTATATGAGAAAACATAGGCCCCACAAGGATTAAAGTATTTGCTTTGAATTTTAAAATAAGAAAGTATTTTTGAAGTGAGCAAGTCTGTCTACTAGTGCAGAAATTTCATCTCCAGCATCTCCGACCAGTGATTATTTATTCTATTTGAATATTTTTTATGATTCCATTCCACAAAATGTATTCCATTTTGAACAACACTAATCATTAGAAAGTCCTTCCTCACATAAACGTAAAATCCACTTCCATGAATTTCTTGATGGATCTCACTTGGTTCTGTGCCTTGTATCTGTTATTTATCAGAATAAATCCAAACCGTTTACATACGTAACCCTTAAGTTTTTTAGATGCGTTTACTTCAGCTGATGGCTACCATAATTCTGGTCATCTTTTTATGGATATATTCCAATTTGCATGGAGTTCTCTCAAAAAGTAATCGCCCCACTGGATGTGACCTTTTTCATGTGACATGTGAGTGTGCGGTGTGGAGCCATCAGGCCCTCTGGTCAGGACATCCCCACTGGCCATACTGAATGACCCTGTGTTTGCGTTACACTTTAGACCCACCACACAACAGCCTGCAACCACGAAATCTTTTCAGGCGAACCATATTTATTTTACCATTAAGCGATTGATTTTTTTAATAGACTTCATTACATTAACTGTTCAACTTTCCCTTATTTATGTTAGTGATAAATTTAAAGTGTCTGGATGTTTGTAAAGTTTGATATTGGGATCTAAAATATAAACTATTCCAAACTTTTTCATCCAAAATTTTGATATGCTTTTACATGTTTGCCCAATTTGATAGTAAAAATATTGACAAGATCAGGGTGAAGTATGGAACCTAAATCGATTATCATTAACAAATATTCTTTGGGGATTTGGGGATGAATTATGACCAGGGAATATAAGCTTGCCTATATGTCTGTTTTAAATACAAGACTTATTATCATTCAGATACAGGGGAGCCAACAGGTCAGAAGACATCTGTAACTGAAGAATTACTTTGTTACTCACAGTTCCCAAGTGGAGGGGGCACACCCCACCAAGCAGGGCTGCATGAGGGCGCATTGGGGTCATCGGGAGGCAGAAGGAGTACTGGGAAAGTGAAAACAAAAGCCTCCATTGTGGTGGTTACAGGTAGGAATAGGCATGGTTTGGTAAACAGCTAAACAGGGTTAGGATTGCATAGTTTAGTTTGAATAATTTCAGTGTGGTAATTTAAGGCAAGGGGGGTGGGTGGAAATGTGGATTTGGGATTGGTTGATTTGCACATCAGAGATCGGTGGGTGGCAAGTAAGTTTTTGCTATTCTAGGAACTAGGTAGCCCTGGGAGGAAGCTAACAGTGAGACACAGATGCCACAGCATCTAAAATACAGAAAATAAGATAATATAGTTAATGCAATATCCCCCATGTATCTGTAATAATAGCATTTACTTAGCCATCGACCTGAGCTCTTTCCTCTTGTTAAAAAGCAGATTTCTAAGACACACTCTACACCTTTTGAGGCTAAAACCTGCAGGAAGCCAGGAGAAAATGGGGGACAGGCTGGGGCAAACCAACCTCGTGTAGGAACCTTTAGAGTGAAGAAGAGCCAGGGAAGAACAGGCATTGTGGGAGCCCCCATGCCAGCAGGGGGAGCCCTGCAGAAAGCCTCCACCAGGAACAGATTTTCTAGTTCATCAGGGAAAAGAATTTGACTTTCAATTGCCTGACTTTTCTTAGAAAATCTTCCCTGACAAGCTAGAACATCATACTCTCCATCCATAACACTGGGGTAAATTTTCCAGATTTCCTGGCAGGAGTGTGAACAAAGAAAAGTGTCAACGCTCTGAATATTCATCTGAGCTCTCAGAGCAGCCGAACTGCTGCCACAAGGCTCACAACCGAATCGTTTTGTGATAAGAATGAGTCTGACAGAGCCTAAGAAGACATGACTGCTTGGAGGCCCTGCTGAGATGCCAGTTTCTCTTCTCACTGACCCTTTCAACTATGTGGGCATCTCTGCAAAAACACAGCCATAGGCAACAAATAATGGAGCTCAGTTGTCTTTTCTGTCTCTTCTGAGTAAATTCCCTAAAATCTGGAAAAACAGAAAATATGGCCAGAATAACAACAAGATGATCCCCACTTGCGGCTCACTTTAGGCCCACCCCTTAATTTACTGGCCACTATCAGAGAGGCAGGCAGGGCTGGGCGCCATGTTAGTTGGTACCATATGGCCTATGGGACAGCCTTGTTGGTGTTTTCTGCCTGACTCCCTCACCTTCCACCTAAAATTCTGGTGGCATTGAGGTTCCCAGTGATATGCTGCTAATGTTTACTTTTCCTTTCTAAACTCATAAACCTATACATCTGGGAGGGATGTTCACTGCAAAGTCCTCGTAAGACCCCTGTTCCCTCTCTTCCAAACTGGGAGCAGGACACTTCAGATTGCAAAAAATATTGAAATGCTATCCCATGGTCTGGGGGAGGAGTGGGGTAGAGGAGATAAAAAGGTATAAATGTATTTATTTACTACATCAATTTTTTTTTTTGCTTCCTCTGAGACAAGGCAGGTGGAACACCAGGAAACCATCACATTTTTGCATTGTAGCTAAGCTTCTAGCTTGGCACTCAGTCTGGCTGGGTTCAGATTCTACCTGATCTACTACCTGTGTGACCTTGGGCAAGTTACTCATCTTTTGACTTCCACATTTCCACATCCGAGGAGTAGGAACAAATACAACAGCCACCTCAGAGGGTGGGTGTGAGGGCTTCATGACATCAGGTGTGTTAATGCACTCACCAAAGTGTCTGGCACATGCATGGTCCTCTCATCTCAGATGGGACAAAGGAGACCTCCATGGCCTGCCCTGTGGCGAGGCCCAGGACACAGAGTGCTCTCTGCACAGGTAAACGTGAGCCTGGAAGCTAAAAGGAAATAATCCCCCCTGCCATCTCTCTTTCACATACTCACCCCCCAAAACACTCTTGTGAAAATATTGGAGATTAATCTGCAGTATGAGAAAACCAAGAGGTGTGTGCTCCTGCAGCTCCACTGCACGAGAGGAGGTACCTTGCCTTTCACGTCAACAGTGCAGCCCAGTGTTTCCATAGGAGATGCTCAAATTGTCACCAGTTGGTGAGCCTGACTTTGTGCTAGTGTGCTAACCATGTCTTTAATTTTCTGTATTCTGATACTCTGACCTCTGGGGTCTTGTGACTCTAGAGGGATCATCCACCCCCCACCACCCTGGGATTAGCCAGTTCCTGGAGAGTAACAACTCACCTGCTAGAGCACTTTTCAAATGCAAACCAACCAGTCCAGAGCACACACCCCAACTGTCCTCTTTATCAGGGTCTAATACTCTGAGCCATTCTCCATACACCCTAATCAACCCAGGGGGCCAGGCACCACAACCAATAACATCCCCTATGCCCCCAAGCACACTGAAATTATTCAAACCAGCGACTCCTAGGCCCTGTTATCCTGCCTAGCCTGTTCCTCCCTGTGGAAATCCCAATAAAGGCTCTTGTCCACTGTTTCCTTCTTGTTCTCTCTGCCTCCTGCCTGAGCCTGCTGCTTCCTGTGCTCCCTGTGTGGTCCTGTGTGGCAGGGTGTGCCCGCCCCCCCCTCTTGGGAAGTGTGAGTAACACACTGTCTTTACCATGGTAATCATCTCCTGTTCTGTTGGCCTCACTATACCTAAATAACAATAAAACCTATATTAACACAGCTGGGCACTTAGAATTTAAATGAGAAAAAAACAGCTTCTCACAACATTAAGTACCCAGTCATCCAGTCAGCTACCCTGAGCTAGTTTCCAGAAGGCACAACGGCATCAATATACTGACTCTTAAGTACTAGGAGTCACTCAGGATTCCCTACCTGAGAGAATGTGGCCCCGCCCCACTGCCTTCAAAGTAGCAGAATCTTGAAGTAGAGATAACAGCTGGTCCATACTCACTGAGGCTCATTGCCAGGTGCACCTGCTTACCACATGAGGTACCATGGTTGTGAGGAGTCCCTGAGGCTGGCCACCTGAAAGGGGCCAAAGGTCAGCAAAGACCAGAAAATGCTAATCAATCATGCATGGCCTGGTGCTTTCTACTAGGATTTTTTTTTCTCCAAATATGGTAACACTATAATGAACTGGGGATTAGGGCTTTAAGACACGAATTTTGAGGGGATGCAATCCAGCCCATAACAATTAGTAACTTTAACCAGTAGGCAGGTCAGCATATTGGCAGAAGACCTGGGTTCAATTTCAGCTTCAGCCATTTACAAGCTATATGACCTTCTGGCAAATTTCTTACCATCTCAGTGCCTCATTTTCCCCATTTGTGAAAATGGAGATAATAGTATTACCTTACAGAGATTTTTATGAGAATAAAAATGTCATATAGAGCAGTGATAGGCACTTGTTCAGCTCAGAAAAATGTTACTATCATTAAAAGAATTATTATGTCAGTGGTATTTACTCTGCCCTCAGTGAGTTGAATCACTTACACAGTGCAGCTGAGTAAAGCAACATTGTGGAATGAAAGATAACTCCGAACAAGCTAAAGTGTCAGTTTATATCAGAAATACATTACATTATTTTGAACATAAAGAAAGGTGCAATATAAAGTAATAAAAATCTCTTTGTCCTGCATTCATTTAATAGATATTGAACAACATGTAAAGAATATTAGCTTGAGGGGAGCAACATTAGTAGCCCTTAGAGCCGGTCCTCAGTCTCACCCCAGCAAATGTATGGGACTGTTTTACCCAAAAGCCTTGGGAACATTCACTAGTCCAACCAAGCAAGGTGTTTGGCATAATATCAAGGAAGCTGGACTAGAATGCATGTGTAAGCAACAAATTGAGTGCACTGGACATAGCCATGGAAGCAACGGGAGACAGAAGGGAGCCTAGGTAGTAAGACATTTGAGAAAGAATTTGCAGATGTTTATCCAGCACCATCAAATATGCAAACATTGAATCTGTGGACGTAAGTTTCCCTATCCACCAAGATGTTTTCCTCTGATCTCACTCCATTGTTTCTGGGATTTATGACCTTCAAAAAGATATTTAAATTCTCTGTGTTTCAATTTCTTCAACTGTGAAACAAATGATAATAGTCTCTTTTTAAGGTTGTTGTGAAAATTAACAAAAATAGAAAGCACTCAGTAATGACAGGAATTTTTATTGTTATTGTAATTATTATTCATTTCTCTTTGCCCTGTTTCCACATCAGGAAACAACTTGTGGATTATTAAATTGTTTACAGAGACCCTGATACCATGGCACAGAGCTCCCTGTCCATCAGACACAAATATTCTGGTCTCTATTGCAAATTAATAAATTAGCTTTCTGTTGTGCATCCCAGACTCTGAGTTTGGTTAGGTCAGTCAGTCTGATCCATTCTGGAACACTAGTAAAACTAAACTCGAATACTTGTAAAATTGAGGATCGGCCTCTGGAACGTCATCCTACAGTACTGCCATGACCTAAGGCTGTCCGCCCTGTGAGCGCTGCCCTACCCCAGTCCTCGACTTGCAACATATGAAAGATGGAGAGTCTTATCTAAGAAAAGAAGATGATCAAAAATGTGAACAGTAAAATAGCAACCAACTTACAGCTATCAACAATGGAAACTAAAACAAAAACAAAGACAAACTAAGCAAACAACTAGAACAGAAACAGAATCACAGAAATGGAGATCACATGGAGGGTTGTCAGTGGGGAGGGGGAGGGAAGATAATGCGGGAAAAGGTACAGGGAATAAGAAGCATAAATGGTAGGTAGAAGATAGACAAGGGCAGGTTAAGAATAGTATGGGAAATGGAGAAGCCAAAGAACTTATGTGTACAACCCATGGACATGAACTAAGCAGCGGGAGAGGGGGAATCCTAGTGGGAGAGGAGGTGCAGGGCAGAGGGCAATGAAGGGGAGGAAAAAATGGGACAGCTATCATAGCATAATCAATAAAATATATTTTAAAAAAAAGAAAAGAAAGATGGAAAGTCAAGGGCCTGAGGGAAAGCCATTAAGTTTTCATAACACTCAGAATATTTGGTGACACCAGATGAAGTAATTGTTTTCATTTTAAAATACTTTCAAATGTAGCATATCATCTGATTCTAACATCAACTTTGTGGATGTGGAGAGGACAATGAATCACTGTCTTTTTTAACAAAAATTTTGAGAAGTTAAGTCTTGTCCCAAAAGATACAAACTTCCACTTATAAAATAAATGTTATGAGGATATAATGTACGGTAGAGTTATTAATACTGTATTGCATATTAAAGTTGCTAAGAGAGTAGATATTAAAAGTTCTCATCACAAGAAAAAATACTTGTAACTATACATGATGATGGATGTTAATTAGACTTATCATGGTAATCATTTTGCAACATATACAAATATCAAATCATTGGACACCTGAAACTAGTGTAATGTAATATTTCAATTGCAACCTCAATAAAAATAAATACATAAAAGTCTAACCCCAAATTATGTAGTTGTTACCGGGCAGAGTCAGAACTCACACATCATTCATTCTACTACAGCCTCTTGCAAAATAATACAGGATTGCCTTCAGACAAGACTTTGCCAGCTTTCTTAGTACTCTTTTTTTAGAGGAAATCTTTCCCTTGCAATCATTTTTAATAAAGCAGTAAAACATTTTAATGGCTAGAGAGTTGATATTGTAAAAAAAAGTACGGAGAACAACATATATTGTGATACATTGGAAAAATTAGACTGAACTCTTGACCTTTAAAAGGTGTTCTGGCAATGGCTGGGTAGTTCTTACTGAACCAATATTCCCACATATAACTGTAAACTCTGGATGGAATATAAAGGAAGTACCTGAAGGCGCTAAAGAATAAACAAAAGCAGGAAGATAGATACCAGAAGGGGATGAAAATAAGGGAGAAGGGAAGAACTGGGTGAGTTTCCCACTTTTATGGCTTTTAAACTGAGGGGACATCTCAGTCTGTATCATGTGGCAAAATCTGGGATTTAAAAAGTGTTTTTATGTGTTTTGTTTTCCAGTCTTATAGGCTTAAAGAATAAGAGAACTGAGATTGGGTAGAACTAGAAGCAGGAAAACGAGGAAAAACATCTCAAAAAAAAAAAAGAGAGAGAGAGCCAGAGGACCACATTCTGTGTATAAACACAGCCCAGGCCCCTCGCCAACCTCTGAATCATACTTGCACAGCCAGCTGCAGGCTGGAGTGAAACCGGGAAGAAAGACTTTGCACTTGGGGTTCAACAAGTTAACAACATGCCAAAGCAAGACATCAATGCTTTTTATACCAACGCCAGAATCCACAATCTATATAACATCACACAATATCCAGGACACATTCTAAAATGATTTGACATGAAAAAAAAAATAACAGGAAAACTTTTAAACTTTAAACCATGTTATATACTGCCCTTGCCAGGTGGCTCAGTTACTTGGAACATCATCCTATACACCAAAAGTTTTTTGGTTTGATACCTGGTGAGGGCACATACCTAGGTCGTGGGTTCAATCCCAGTTCAGGGCACATAAGAGAGGCAGTCAATTGATGTTCCTCTCCCATATCAATGTTTCTTTCTCTGTCTGCCTCTCTCTCTCTGTCTGTCTCTCTCTCTCCCCAACCCCGCCCTCCCCTCTAAAATCAATGAACATATCTTCAAGTGAGGATTTAAAAAATAATAAAATAAGTTACATACTTAAAATAAAAGATCATCAGCAGATACTAACTTTGAGATGACCCAGAGGTTAAAATTTGTACA
>VMDR010030747.1:0-12271 GCA_007922815.1 Macrotus californicus
AAAAAAAGGTGGGACAACTATAACTGAACAACAATACATTAAAAAAATTATCTCTCACTCAAAGAGTCAATCATTGGTTTTCCTAGTTATTTAAAATAGCACTTTCCACACTGTTGTCCATGTCCCTGGATCATTCATACATGTTATTTGTCTAGTCTCTTCTCCTTATTTCCACCATTATTCCCCTTCCCCTCCCCTCTGGTCAGTTGGGAGCAGGGTGGATGGGATGAGTGGAGGAAGGTAAAGGGGGAAAATTGGGACAACTGTAATAGAATAACAATAAAAAATAACTAAAATAAAAAAATCTATGACTATTAACAAAAATCTGATCTCAATCTATATAACTGTTAGACTGCAAACAAATCTGATTCAGAAAGAAAATTAATCATAAAAATACTAGATTCTAGGTAGTTTTGCTTAAACCATTTATAATTTAGTTATGGGTTTTTTATTGTAAAATAAAATAGGAGAATTGTATATAGGAAAATTTTCCACAATTTTCTATGTGTTTAAATTATAAAAATAGAGCTAAAATAAATACATCTTAATTGTAAATATCACACTTAAAAAATGAAATAAAAAGGCGCTTTCCAAATATCTGGAGAGGGCTATCACAAATCTCATGAATCCATCTGTTCTCCATGGTTAAAAACTTCTCCAGTAACTAACTGTCTGGTGTAAAAGATTTTCAGACTTTCTATGATCTCATTCAGTCTTCTTTGGGACACTATGTTGTCAATATCTCTCTTAAAATGACATGTTCAGAATTAAAGCCAATGCTCTAAGTGTGGTCTGACTACAAAAATGACCAGATGCTCTATTAGACTAAGCAGGTAACAGGAACTTTGGAAATGTGACTTACATGTAGATCTCTCATTCCTCATTCCACAAACCCATACCTACATCTAAAGCAGCATCCCACCCTTGTGCCATTGATTTGGTGCAAATTAAATTCAGTCTCATGCTAATTCATTTAAAATCCTTCTTTGTTGTTTTCAGATCAGCATTCTAGTCTGTCAAGGTCACTTAGAATGTTTTAGAAATTTTGGAAAAGAAAAATGTGCTGTTTAATAGCAAGTGTTAAACACTGAGGTAAGTGCTTTAAATTCACAAATTGAATTCTCGACACCACACTTGAGAGAGACGTGGTGCCCACTTTATAGATGAAGAAATTTCGGTACTGAGAGATGAAGTCATGTGTCACAGAATTAAGGCACAAACTGGGATTCAAAGTTGGGAGTTTAGGCACCAATGCCTCAGCTCTGTTTTATGCTCTACAACAGAGAAACAGTGTGTTCAGAAATCTAATGGGATTGGCTGGGATGGGGGGGGTAGTGGTGGGGGGAAAATGCAAACTGTATTTGAACAACAATAAAGTAATTAAAAAAAAAAGGAAATCTAATGGATGAACTCAAAGTAGAATTTAAGTCTGGATTCTGAGAGTTCTTTCTGAAAATGTAGTTTGTTTCTTAGATCTCCTAGCTTCCCAACCTCTCAAAGATGGCTAGACCTATAACTTTATATATCACTTCATATGTCTAACCCCTAAATGCTCATATTCTACCACTCATTTCTGAAATATCAGTCACTTCCAGGTTTTGTGTTATCTTCAGATTTAAATAGAATTTAACCCAAATTGACAGGATTTAAGAGAGGGTTAAAACACTTGCTGAAAGCTTAAAAGCTATCCCATATGTATCAATTTTATCCATAATAAGCACATTTTATTTTCTTTTACTTTTTATATTTGATGGTGTTTTTTGTTTTTTTTTTGCTACAATGACCATTTAAATTTAACTACAATGAAAATCTCTCTCATCTTTGTCCTCATCATAAGTGAGCCATTTTAATACAATTTCTAAAAAACAACAACATGTTTCAAGGGCAATCCCTGGTTCCGAAGATGCTGACACCCTTAACAAGTTTTCCAATTTGAAAGCCTCCCATGGCATTCTCAACTGTCCGGTGATTTAACTTCTCAGATTGCTGGAATCAAGTCACTCATTCATATTACCCCTTGACCTCCAACTGGCAGCCACAGCCTTCTCTTGGCAAAGAATGACACTTCTCCTGCTTGACAATCCAAACTGTCTGTGCACCGTTTGTGCACAGCTGTGGCAGCTAAAAGCATCTGGTATGCAACATGTGGAATTTCATTTCTTGATATTTACATAGATTGGAACTGTTTTTGCTCCAGACTTCAGAGGATCTTTTGCATCAGATCTTAAGGCAAAAGTCTTCAGACAATTTCATGCCCACCTCCTAGACTCCCCTGCAGCAATTCATTCGGTGAGCAAGATGAGAAGCAGAATGTCAAGTTTGCAAGGGCTTCAGCATATTGAAAGATTAAGAATCCTTTGCTTACTGACTTTGCTGTGTTGGTAATTTATATAGATTCTGTTTTCAAAGTGGAAATTGGAGGTTTGAAAATATGTGTTTACTCGGGATTATTTTTTAAATAAATTTTTTTATTTTAGAACAGTTCCTGATTTACAGAAAAACTGTAAAGATAGTACATATTTGCCATATATCCCGTATCTAGTTTTCCCTATTATTAACATCTTATACTGGTATGGTAAATTTGTTATAATTAATGAACCAACATAGAAATACTGTAGTATTAACTAACGACCACGCTTCATTCTAGTTTCCTTCGTTTTTATCAGACGTGCCTTTTCTGTTCCAGGATCCCACCCAGGACACCGTATTACATTTAGGCACTATGTCACCTTAGGCTCCTCTAGGCAATGACAGTTTCTCAGTGACAGTGTCCTTATTTTTGATAACCTGGACAGTTTTAAGGAGCACAGGTTCGGCATTTTGTGGAATGTCCCTCAACTGGGCTTTTTCAGAGGTTTCCCCCTTATGATTAGATTGGGGTTGTTTATTTTCCAGAGGAACACCACAGAGGTAAAGTGCCATTTTTCATGCCATTTTATTAAGGGTGTATATTATCACTATTAATACTAACCTTGATCACCAAAAGTCCCATTTGCCAGGTTTCTCCACTGTAAATTTACTTTGCTTACCCCCTTTCCACAACGTGCTAATTGCAAAGAAGCCACTCTGTGCAGCCCACACTTAAGGAGTGGGAATTAGGCTCCTAGAGATTTTCCTGGAGGTAAATTTGATGAATGAATTGAGAAGTTCACTGCCATCGTAACACCTTTAAGTCTTTGATTTAATAAATTTTGAGGTTTCTCCAAAGTATATATCCTCATGGGTCTCCTTTGTAATTTGGGTGGTTCCTCTCTTTCAGGATCTATGGTCAGTTACAATAATCTACATCTTTTCATCATCCATTATGAATAAAGAGACGGACCTCTTTAGTCTTCTTCTCAGGAAGGGGCTATGTTAATAATCGGGCTTGTGATCTGCTCCTGAGGCACTCTGGATCTTAGAGATACAGGATCTCTCAAACCTTCAGGGGGCTTCTGCATATGAGTAGCTGTTACAAGTAAGGACTGTAAATACATTTTCCCACCCTTGAACATATAGAAAACAACATTGTTTTGACCTATGTTTAGGTAGATTGTATTTTCCAAAGAAGGTTGCAACATCCTTTCCCATTCCACATACTCCTCTCACACAGTGTAACTTTGATCTTCTGATCCAGTGGCAGGTGGATCCATGTGCTCTCCCCTTAAATTTGAGTCGATTTGTCCCTGTGACAGAAGTGACATTATTAATTTCTGTGGCTAGGTCATAGAAGGCATATTCCCTAGTTTCTACCTAGTTCTCTTCTGAGATATTACTCTTGGTATCTGGCTGCCATGCTGTGAGGAAGCCCAAACCAGCCGATGAGAAGAGAACACGTGGAAAGGCCCTGTGTGGGAGTTGTGCCTGATAGCCCATTTGAGGTCTTGCCTGATAACCAGCATCAAATGAAAGACATATGAGTAAAGACATCTTCAGATTTTTCTAGCCTCTATCTCTCAAGTCATCCTTGGCTTATGAGTTTGCTCAGCTGACACCCCAAACATCATAGAAGAGAGACAGATCATCCATCCTCCCTTTGCCCTGCTCCACAGAATTCATAACTACGATAAAATGTTTTGCTTTACACCACCATTTTTGTATCGGGGGTTGAGGGAGAAGAGGCTGTTATTATGCAGTAACAGTAACTAAGAAGTAGCCACCTTTCCAGCACTCCAAGACAGTGACACCTGGTAGGAGAGCTAGCTCTGACCTGTTGGAAAGGCTAGCACTCTCTCTTATAAGCCCTTCTGTTACCTGGTTCTTCCCAGTTGGTCATTTTATAGTTGTTCAATGTCGGTTCTCTCTCCTTAGTCATATACAAGAACAGGAGATTGTGTTTCTTCATTCATTTTTACATCCTCAGTGTTTAATATAGTGCTGGAAACTTAGTAGACACTCATTAAATATTTATTGGGTGAATGCAAAGAGACATGGTTGGATGAATATGATAGTCTTTTTTGGCATTCTTGGGGATATAGTAAAACAAAGCTTTACTTATAGTTGATTAAAGAAGAAATGAATGTATTTATTTAGCTATATCAAATTGTGAATAACAGTCTGACATTATTTACTTACCTGAGAATTTCAGGTTGTTTTGTCTATTTATTACTATGCAATAATTTTTCCTAAAACTTGGTGTTTTAAACAAATGTTTTATTTGATTATGATGCTGGGCTTGGTTTGGCTGAGTGATCTTTTGCCTCACTTGTTATTGTCTGGGGTTGGTCCACAATAGGCTCACTCACGTGGTGGGCAGTGGTGTTGGCTGGGGCCAGAAGCTTATCTGGGGCTATCAGCCAAGGTCATCGTTCTTCTCCATGTGAGTTGCTCTACGTGGTGGATTAGTCTTCTTCATAGCAACTCACAACATCAATTCTGCCACATTTTATTGGACAAATCAAAGAAAGTCAAAGGACCAGTTCAGATTTAAATGAAGGGGAATGAGCGTTACCTTTTTATGAATAAATGTCAAGGTTACATCGCAAGATAGAATTTGGGATAGGAGATATTGTTGTAGCCAGAGGTGATTTGATTAATTAATTGACTGAATGGTTGCACATTAATTTACTTGCTTATGACCTGCCTGTTTGGAGTACAGCCTCTAATAGGGCTATTTCTAACATTTTTAAGACCACAGAAATTTCCATTCTCTGTTTATGCATGGAACCTTCATGCGTCCCCCCGAGCACATTGAGTGCAACAACAATTCTGACTCCCAAGCCAGAGGAAAGCAGTTTGAGCCCTGGGCCTGTCATGTAACCTAAGCAGACCCTGTCTCTATTGGGCTGATTACTTAACCACCTAAAGCAAGTGATCTAGTTTATAAAGGACTAATCATAACTAATATCAGCGATCCCAGCTGTCTTGAGAGTGACATAAATCGATTACCACAAAAATGCTTTGAACCCTTCGATGCTCTGCACAGTAACAGCAGAACCTGCGTGGTCCAGCCTTCATCTACGCTCTGCTCTGTGACATATACAACGCCTGTATGCACTCTTTTAGTCCCCCCAGCCCGACACTTTAGAATGACTAATTCCACTTTACAACGTCAGTAACTGACCCAAGGTAAAAAAAGCTAACACTTGGGACCTTAGGCATTCAAACTCTGAGCTGATTCCAAAGCTCATGATCCCAAGAAGTCATGATCCCCTTTCCCTTCAGCAACTCATTATATTAGAAAATATAAATATTTTTGAATACTATGTCTGATAAGGGACAAATAATCTATAATATATAAAGAGCTCTTACAACTTAATAGTAAAAAGACAAATAACCCCATTAAAAACAGTTAAGAGATCTGACTAGATATGTCTCCACTGAAGACATACAAGAAAATAGCAAGAAAACACATTAGAAGACCCTCCACATCATTAACCATTAAGGAAATACAAATCAAAACCACTAGTTATGACTTTATTCCTACTAAAATGGCTAAACTAAAAGAGGTAGACAATAACAAGTGTTAAGAAGAATGTGGAGAAATTGCAGGCTGCAGACATTGCTGGCAGGAATACAAAATGAAGCAGCTGGTTTGAAAACCTGTGCAGTAAGCTTCTCGGGAAGTTAAGCAGAGCTAACATAAAACCCAGCAGTTCCCTTCCTGGGTATATATGCCAAAAAAACTAAGAATGTTTGACTACAAAATACTTGTACACAAATGTTCAGAGTAGCATTATTCTTAGTAGCCAACAAGTGCAAATAACTAAAATGCCCATTAGCTGACGAAAGGACAAGTAAAAGGTGGGAAAAATCTACATAGTGGAACATTATTCAGCCATAAGAAGGAATGGAGTGCTGACACGGGCTACGGCAGGGATGAACCTTGAAAACATTGTGCTAAATGAAAGAAGCCAGTCACGAAAGACCACATATTGTAGGATTCTGTTTTAATGAATCCTCCAGAATAGGCCAATCTGCAGAGACAGAAACTAAAATAGTGGTTGGGGGGAGATAGACAGAACCTTCTCATAGACACGGGGTTTCTTTTTAGGATGATGAAAATGTTCTAGGATCGATTGTAATGATGGTTTGACAACTCTGTGCATATACTAAAAACATTGAATTTTACACTTTCACTGTGTGAACTATCAGTATATGGACTATATATCAACAAACCTGTTAAAATAATACTAATGGACATATATATTATTACTATGTGTTAGGTACTCTTCAAAGCTCTTTATAGATTGTAACTTATTTCTTCACTACAACTCTGTCAGGTAGCAATATTATTTTCTCTTTAAAGATAAAGAGAAAGCATGAGATATTAGATAATTTGCCCAAGAGAAGGGCTGGGGCTGAGATTCCAGTATTGATAGACCGCTGCAGATTGTCTGTCCAATCTTAATTGCTATGCTATGTGACCTCTTATCAATTATAAAAATACATGTAATACCTTTGTTTCCCCCTTCCTCCCTTCTTCATTTCAGCTTTGCTTATACACTTCCTCCTGCCAAATGAGTTTGTGCTGGGAATCTTTATTTATGTGAGTATCAATGCTATTCTGAAAACTTGTCATAAGAACCTATGTGCGTTGCCCTCTCTCCTAGAAAGAAAAGTCTGGGTCGCTGAAGATGAACGTCTCCTTTGAGGCATATTGGATGATTCTTTTTAAATTTCTCTTCAGGGATCCAGACAACATTTTAGGTCAAGGGGTGGAGGTAATATTGTCATGTGGTCTAAAAGGAAATGTTTATGTCATATAACCCAGAATTTGAAACATGGTTCCATCTTTACCAGTTGTGTACCCTCAGATTAGTTACTTTGTCTCCCTGAGCCTCAGTTCCCTCATCTTTAAAATGGGGATGAAGACAGTGCCTACTGGTATTTCTGGGGTGGCATCGCTGTGGGAATTAATAGGTGAAAGGTGCTTGGAGTGCTGCCCATCCTGAGTAAACAGGAGCCGTTATCCTTATTCATGCTCAAATCCACCAGCATCCCAGCTTTCCCAGCACTGTTAGCAGAGAAGACTGGCAAACAAAAGGCCTCCTCAAGCCCAGAAAGCTCTCTTTTCTTCACACTCATGGAGTTCTCTCCTCTCCAACTGACCAACTTAAACCAGATTGAAAATCTGGGGCAAAAACACGCTATGACTGGGGAGAGAGTGCATGACTGGAGTTGGCTAAAGTCTCCCAGCTTCTCTAGAGAAATCAAAGCGGCTAAGATGTTTAAATCCCCAGCCAGAACCCCTGATTTAATTTGCTTTTATAGTTCCAGGGATTGCCTTGTTGTGGTTTCCCTATATCACATACAGAGCTGGCCTCTACCCCCTGTGGAGAGGGAAGGCAGTCATTGTGATTGGGCTGGCACAGTGTTCAGTCTCCAAGGCTCTTCTTATGCTGCCACTTCTGCATGGGGACCCAGGCATAAGGACCAGAGAGACAGGACATGGGATGAATAGGGGGAGCTTTCTGTGGTACCAGAAGAAGCCCAAATATTGGTTTACATCCTGACTCCGTGGTCTTACTGTACAGCCTCAGCCAAGTCTCCTTCTTGCCTGAGCCTCCTTTTATTCACATCTAACGTGGAAATAACAATCCATACTTCTCAGGATTGATGGAAGGATGTGGGAGCTGAGGAAAGGTACTGAGTGAGCCCTCAATCAGTATTATTAGAGGTTCAGCAGGGAACGGAAGCAGATAAATAGCACGCACTGGATGTGGAACTAGCTCTGGTGACCTTAGTTTTTTACCACTCCAGGCAAAAAAGAATTGAATGAGCAGAAGAAAGCTGCTTCTTCTTTCTTGGTCCGAGAGGACATCCTGTAAGATTTCTTGAGATGTCCTACTTGCTCTACATTTATCTCTAGGATCCTAAAACATCAGAGATGGAGAGAAGAGTGGAGATGATGTAGCACTGCCCACTCATTTTAACAACCAGAAAGTCCGAGGCTCAAAGAGAGAACTTGAAGGACACATAGCAAGTGAGTTGCAGAACCTGGATTTTAAATTTGTGTTCTTTTCACTATATCACATTGTTTCTGGAAAATCATCTGGGACAAATGCACAATTGCAGTAGCTGTGAGGGACAAGAAGTGTCTGGAGAAGAAGGACTTCTTTATTCGGCCAGAGGAAGTGCGAAGACAGAGCAGAGGTAGCCTTCCAAGGGCCTCTTGGACCTCACTTGGGGTTTTGAGATTTAGCCTGAAGGCAATGGGAAGCCATTCTTACTGAGAATATAAATGACTTGCAGGCACAATTCAAGGTCATATTTTTGTGAATGACTTCCTGGCATGTAATATCTGGCACATAGTAGGGATTCAGAAGAGGTTGCTTGATGATGCTAGATTTCCAAATCTGGTGTTACAAGAAACTCCCAAATGTCTTTGGAGTTCGGTCAAGTAGAAGAGGTCTTGAAACCTATCAGTAATCATTCATTTTTCTAACACGGGAAAGTAAATACTGGAAAATCCTTCAGACGGCTTCTTTCGGAAATGACTTGCCCTTGTTCACACAAGGAGGAGGTAATAAGTAACCTTTCTGGATTGCTAGTGTGTAGTGCATGACCCTGCATAATGCTGGTTCCAGTGAGTGAAGTAAGTCAATGCTGCATAAACAAAAACTAATAGCCAGAGAGATTCTCTACCTGGCATCTGCTGCAGCCTCAACTTCTACTCTGAGTGTATGTACATTCCACTGCTCTTGGTCATCACTTTGAGAACATCTGAGACCTTTGGTCATCCTCACTGTCTTTCTAACTTAGTAATGGATCCTTTTTCTTAAAAAAAGAATTTGGGTTATGAAGACTGGGGTTTGGAATACTTTAGTAGCCCTTGGAAGTCTAAGGGTGTAATGGGAGTACCAAAATGTGGATATGTCATTTCTCCAAGTGGGGAATCTGTTATTCAAAAGCTTAACTGAGCTGAACTAAGGCAGCACTAGCTAAAAATGTATTTGAGCTAGAAAAAGACCTTGAGCTGGCCCCATAGATGATGGTTTTGTAATGAAAGCGGGAAGTGCTCAACACTCATTAGACTTTTTTCATGTACCAGCACTAAGTGAGGTGTTGTCTCTTGTAATCCTATTTGCTTATTGTAACATCTTTGCAGAATGAGGTCTATTATCACAATTTTGTACCAGAAATTCAAGCCTCACAGAGACAAGGTTTCATAGAGACCACAACTATGTCTGTTTTTCTCATGGCTCAGTGCCTGGCATTTATCAGTGTGTTAAATGTCCTTCCTATGGTCATCAAGCTGTAAAGTTATAACATCAGAAACTGAATGGTGGTTGATGGGGGTGTATGTGATGCTGTAGAAAGCCCTAGCTTTGATGACATCACTCCTTCATTAGTGGACTTTCAATAACTTTCCATGCTATAGGCCTTATTCTGTCTGGTCCTTGTTGATGTCTTCATCTTCATCTTTGCCCCCTCTCCTTCTCTTTGCACACCTTCCAGTTTCATTGGTTATAGTTCTATCCCTCCAACGTGATGAGCTTACTCTTGTTTGCTTGTTTTGTCCCTCATGCCTGAAACAGTCATTGACTGTCCTAGCACAGGTAGCTCTTCTCATTTTTCTGGATCTAGCTCAAACGGCATTTCCTCAAAGAAGCCTACTCTGACAACACAATTTGTACTTACTACTCAGCCACTTGCGGTCACATCAGTTTTTTTAATTTTGCACCGTATTTGTTCCTATCTGAAAGGAACTCTTTCACTTAAACATTTGCCCATTGTTTGTCAGGCCCCTATTAGAATGCTAGTTCTATGAAAACAGGAAAGTTGCCTCTTTTTTATTCACTGTTGTAGTTCTACCATCTACAACAATTACCAGCATGTAGTAGATGTTCAATAAATATCTATTTAATGAACAAATTAGAGAATAAATACATAGCTAACTGTCACCTTCTAAGTGAAGTCCTAAAGAACCAGGACCCAATTTTTTTTCCAGCTTTCCGTATTAGGGCCTTCTGTGGGCTTCTACCTGCTTCTCCTCTCAACCTCAACCTTTTCTATAGTGGGCAGCAACTTGCTCAGTCAACATCCCTTCTCGACTTCCTTTTTGTCTCTGACTAGGAAATTGGCATTGCCATGATTGCCTTATCTCATGTCCCAGCAATGCTCAATTCCTTTTGGTTTCTTAAATGGACCATATGTTTCTGAGCATGAATGTGTGCCCTAAGACTTTGTTCTTGCTATTCCTTCTACCTGGACCACCCTTTTCTCTCATTAGCCTGTCCATCTTTTTCACTGCTCAAGTCTCACAGCATCTACTTTACTGAGCACAAACACCCCCTTCTCTAGGAGGTCATTTCTCGTTTTTCTAAATGGTAGTGTCTCCCAGTGTTCCTTTAGTGCCTACTCCATATTCATATTGTACCATTTATGCCACAATGGAACTATGCTCTCCTGTTATGTTCCTTTTGGAAATTGTTAACCAAGGGAAGAACAAATGTAAATTTTACCTCTATCTGAATCTCAGTATGAGATGGCTGTTTATTGACCAGGTAGGAATGAAGGAGTGAATAAATATAAAAGAAAGAATTAATTGACTTCTAAGGAAACGCATCTGTGAATGTCTGACCCAGGAGTCATTGTGTAGCTACATACTTAGGGTGGCCAGCTGTCCTGGTTTGCCTGGGACATAGGGCTTCTGTAAAGAGGGATCTTTAGTGCTGCATCCAGAAAAGCATCAGGCAAACAGGAAGATGTTTGTTGCCTACACGCACCAAACTTCTTGAGATTGACAGGGATGATATGGAGATATCCATGCAGTGAGCTTTTTAAGTCTCAGGTAAAGGCTAACAGGAAGGAGCACAGAACTGTATGATACACACAGAACAGAAACTGAAGTCCAGCTGCAGGATCAGGCACCCAAGATCACAGTGATATTTCCCCTGATGAGTCCTGACATAGAATTGTCGAACTTTGGGGGAAATATGGTGAAATACAGAAGAGCAAGGTGATGACAGGTGCACCTGGACTTCACTCTGACTGCCTTTCCCCTCTCTGTGACATTGGTCAAGATACAACCTTTCATTTTCTTATCTTTGAAGTACATTGCACAGTGCAGGATCATTACAGGCCCTGGTTCTGTGCTGATACATGGTAACTGCCCAATAAGGCACTATTCTCTTCACCAAGCTACGCACCAGGTTTTCTCCAGACTCTGGAATGGGGTTGTCCCAACATGTAGGGTTAAGTAGCTATTATATTTTCCCACCCTGAATTAGCAAGGCTTCTGGTCTGATGAACCATTGGTTTTATATGTAATAAATATTTACATGTTATATATGTGTTCAAAGTCTAGTTTTGTGACTTTTAATAGCTCCCTTGTCACAGTAGTGTGCCTGGTGTGGTGAGGTTACAAAAACAACCCCTATTTCTAAAAAATCAAACAAAAAAGACACCAATATCCACATAAAACATGTTCTGTCCTTTTTGACAGTGCATTTCTTTTTCTAGGAATTTATCCAAAGGAAATAACCAGAGAATGAATGTACAATGATGTTCATCTCAGCATTGTTTATTGCAGCAATAAAAATTAGAAACATCTGAAATGCATAACAATAGATATTTGGCTAAGTTAATTATATTTCAGACATTCAATTGAATACCATGCAGACATCAAAAAATTGTGTTCCCTAAAAGTATTTAATGACGTGGAAACATGTTCAAGGCATATGGTTAAATAAAGAAAGCAGATGACAAAACAATATGTTTAGTATGCTTCCAATTTCATAAAATAAAAGTTATAAAGAAAATAATAATAATAATATCAGAAGTAGCAGTATTAGTGACTGAGAATATAAGCTATTCCTGGGTTCAAATTCCAACTCTAATATTTTCT
>VMDR010030748.1:0-12283 GCA_007922815.1 Macrotus californicus
GAAAGAGCAATGCACAACTACCTCATTGCTTGCATTGCTAATTTTATTAACTCTATTTCCAGTTTCAATTATGTTTTGGATTATGCATTTCTAAATTCAGTGATTTTAGGCAAAATTGGAACTACTTTTTGAATATTTTAGATCAGAGAATTTTTACCTTAATTACACATTTTAGAATCACCTGGGGAGTACTGAAAAAAACACCGGTGTGTCAGTTACCACCCAGATCAGCTATATCATAATCTTTGACTGTAAGAACTGAGGATCAGTTTTAAAGACTTCGGGGTGGTCCTACTACAAGCCAAGGCTGAGAATAAGGTTTAGATAGATACATGCATTGGAGCATGATGGACCGTAACCTATGAACTTAATACGAATGGTCAAATCTGTGCCAGGCATTTGCCATCTTGGAGGCAACACATGTTTTCTGCAGACCACTTTTAGAAAATTAGGTATTTTATAGGTAAACCTTGTGTGATACAACGTGTCATTTGGAAGTCACATTTAAAAAACTAAATATTTAGTTAATGGGAATAGAATTTAGTCCCTTTTTGAACAACTGTGTGTTAAACAGTTAAATCCCAGAGCTGATTTTGTCTAAAATTTACCCAACAGATAGAGGGTCCACAAAAAAATTATAGTCCGCATACATCTAACAGCTCTCTTTTTTTAAGATAAAAAGCTAGGCATAGGAAGGTTTTTTATCACTTTTTTTCTGCTAAGTTAATGGTGCAATCATTTTAACAAGAGAAGGGGAGAGTTGAGAGATCTATTGTCAGACTCTTGGGGTGAACAAAGAATACACAAAAAGTATATTCAATATGGTATAGATTTATAGTTAGAATGTTGAAAAAAGGAGCTGTTTTTAAAACACAAAGTACATAATGCAAATTATAAAGCTAAGAAAACGCTTTTCTTGCCAATGTGGAAATATACCAGCTATGGAAGTATCTACCCAGGAGATTGCTGCCTTAGGTCTTTACATAATTTCCAGAGTTTGGGAAGATTTTGTGTTTATTAACAGAAGTCATGGATTAAAAAAAGATAATTGTTCTGAAATAAATGTAAAACATTTCATTTATCAAATATGTCATAGTTTATTGAGTGACTCAATAGGAACTGATAAAACTATGCCAGTTAAAAATGTGATTATAATTATTAATGATTTAAATCAATGTCTCTTCGTACTGAACAAATGATTTAGCCATATTGGTATCTTGTCAAACTTATAGCTTAGTTGGAACAAGATGTGCCAGGAAAAATAAAAATAAAAACAAAACAGACTAGATAGGTCAGTCTCCCTAGAGCCTAGCAATTGTGCAGGAAGGTCTGGGGAGAAGGCCTCTTACACTCAGCTGTGTGCAGGAGCAGACAATAGACAGATATCCTAGGAGACAGGTCCAGTCAGGGCAAAGAGCTAAGATTCAGGCTGCTGATAAGATTGGGGAGAGCAAACAAAACAGACTGGATGAAGGAGTGTTTTGTAAGTTAAGGGCACAATTCTGCCCAAAATTGCCCTGACATCACAACTAGTCACAAGTTTAGGAAACCCCAGGCCACCCTTGCTTCTAACCAGCTGGCCACAAATTTGGTGGTTCATACTGCCCCATCAAGTTTGATAATTTGCCAGAACGACTCACATAACTAAGCAAAGCACTATAGTTAAAATAAGTTTCATCTTAGCAAAAGGATAGAAAGCAGAACAAGGCGAAAGGAGAGACAGAAAAGGCAAGGTCTGGGAGTCTCAAATGTGAAGCTTTCGAAATCTTCAAGGCTGCACTATTTTCCTGGCACCCTGTTGTGTAACACAGCACTCAAAAGTATTGCCAACCAGGGAAACTCATTTAAACATAAATGTTCACACTGTTTCTATGGTTTCATTCTGTAGGCATGACTGACTGAATATCTCCATCTCCAGCCTCTTCCTTTCCCCAGGCTCGAAGCTGGAATCACATGGTCAAAGCCCAACCCCCGTAACTTCATGATTGGTCTTTCTGGCTTGACTAGCCCCCATCCTCAGTCATACCATTAGCATAAATGATTGGGTGTGGTCAGAGGGATCCACTATGGATCCAGTTGCTCCAAGAAATTCAAGGTTTAGAAGTTACTTCACAGTTACCAGGGACAAAGGCTAGCCTAGGTTTTTGTGGCGCAGGCAGTGAGATAAGAGCACCCACCTGGGAAAGCAGATACCTGAGATAAGAGGCACCATCCGGGCAAAAGCCCAAAGAGTAAGAGCTGGTGAAACAGCGAGTTTAACATTCTGCTGAGTTTTAAGGCCTGATTTTTTCTAACACCCATAACTTAGTGCTGGTCTGTGCATACACCGGGCTCATTTTGTTCTCAAATATAGAAATAAGAGATTCAGGAGAATAAGACAATCAAATAACTACAAATTCAGCCTCTTCATCTTTGAAGCTATGTCACCAAGCTGGCCTTCTCTACTGATAAAGACTTTATTGAAATTCTTTGAGAAGAGAATTATTATTTTATATCAACATTCTTATTCTTCCTTCCACTATTTCTCATAAAGTCTTTATGTATATTTCAAAAAAAAAGCCCACAGCTGAACTCTGTAAGCCTTTGATTGGTTCAGGATTTTATTTAGCAATAATAAAAGTATTTTTAAAATTGAAGTCAGACAAGGTTCTATATCATGTCCAATTATTATTCACTATATTTTTTCTGTACCTTCCATTTTGGAAATCCTTCCTCTAGCTGACATCTTTATCTCCTTTTTACTTACATGAGATCTTAATTCCAAAGTAAAAAGATAGATGTATATTTATTTAAAATTTTGAGAACCACTGGCCTATATTATTGGACAGCCACAAGATATATAGAAAGTCAAGAATAAAATATGTTTAAATTTTACATATGTAATTTATCAGTCATTAATAGATGATAATTAGAAATGGAATGGCACAAATAGAGTCAAGTTATTACAAAATATGATCATCTGTAAAATGTGTAGGGTAAGGACTAAAACCAAATAAATAATTTAAAAACACCACCACCACCTTACACTAATCACAGCATATTTGACTTGCAGTGATTCTTTACATTCCAAATCATGGTAGCCTCTCCTGGGAACATAGAAGCTTATAAAAATCACCCACTGGAAACTAAACTAATTGGAAAGCTATTCCTGGGGCAGCCTCAAGTTTGTTGGTCACTGTTTTCAGCTCTCCTGGAGTTCACAGTCAGAAACAGCAGTAATTCAAACAACCTGAACGTAATACCGAAGGTAAACTTGTAAGACCACACCATGATCTGGAAGTTAGGTATATGCATGGAGTAAACGTGGTGGTAGGACCAAGAATAAGTACAAAAATGAAAGTGGGTTAAAATAAACAGCCTGAAGATTTCCACACCAAAACTGAAAAAAATAAACTGGATTTAATTCCTGGCTTGCAAAATCCACAGATCCACATTACAGTGAATCAAATTAAAGCTAATAGAGAAATACCAAGCACCAATTAGTAAGTCCACAGGTGTATTTCAGAATCTTGCTCTCCAAAGTTTTTATAATTTTCCTTATTATAGATTATTCATATATTTATCAACTATCTTCCTAAATTTACCTACTCATATTTTCAATATGTACTACATTTTAAGCATTTATATTTGTTATCTATGTGAAGTTTGGACTCGAGTTAGTTGTTATTTATTTGTTTCATGGTTCAGGTGGCCGAATGGAAACATCTATTATTAAATGCCAGTTAAGGATTTTACATAAAAACTTCCTCAAAGATTAAATGAATCTGGCTCCTTTCCATGAGAATTTCCGTATTCAGGGCAAATTTGCCAGTAGCAAGAGAGGCTCTCCTTAAAAAGCTCCAAAAGACCCAGCCTGTCTCTGATTTGTGAGATCCCTACCAGAAATCATCATTATCTTTCTTAAGATGACTCAAAATAAGCAATCCAAAAAGCTAATCCATAAACCTTTACTAATTGTTAAAGAAAGCATAATTTTTTTTCAATACATTAAGTAAAGTGAAATCATTCATTTGCCAAAATTTAATGGGTACATAAATTTGGGGTCTTTTGCACTTAATATCTTAAATGGATTCGTTCTCCTGATTCCTTCTTCTAGTTGGCTCTGAGTCTATTTCTTTGCAAAAATAAGACTTGACTTTAGAGAAATGTATTTTGATATCTTAACTTTACCAACAATACCCCTTGTATTTTCAGACCCAAAGTGAAAAACTCCAGTTTTCTAGGATGAAATCAGGGGTCATATCGAGTTAGGCCTAGCATGGAATTCCTTGCAAGGAATTTGGATTTGATCTTGAATGTGCTGTAAGATCAATCGAATAAAACCTAATCAATAGTACTTGGTAAAGTACCTCTGGCTAAAAGGTGGAGAAGAATAGAGTGTATGCATAATACACACACACACAGAAGGAAATACATATATAAAACATATATAATATATAACACTAATAATATGTACTATGGCATATATATATGATAGCATGGATAAAATCATAGAAAGGCACAAGAGGTGACTAGGTAACTAGCTTTCTGAACAACTACAGCGATAGCTCTCAGTGAAGTAGGGTTAATGAGGATGGAAAGAAATGAATGGATATATTTTAAAGAAGAAAAGACAAAGCTTATCATTGCATAGGTCCATTGGGCAAAGAGAGAGGTCATTAAAATGCCAAGAGTTTTTGGTTGGTAACTAGATCACTGGTAGGTATAGTAGCATCGTTTGCTAAATGGGAAACTTGGGAAGAGTGTTAGGTAGTATGGAGAAAAAGTTTAGTTTTGGAAAAAGTTGACTGGAGACACCTGAGGAGTTATCCCACAGGAAATTAGATACACATGGCAGAAGCCCAGAATGGTTTGTGACAGTTAAAATGTGTCATCAGTATGTAGATTAAGAGACTTGCATAAGGGCTTTTTCAACAACAAAAAGAGTCAGAATCCAAATGCAGCCTTGGGGGCAAGACTCTTGGGACTCCCATTCAAAGTGATGGATCCATCTGGGGCTTCTTGTACAGGTATAAAAAAATGTAAAATATTTAAATATAATTGATAAAATGTAAAATATTTAAATATAATTGATTTTTGAACAAAGGATTAACAGGTGTCCGCCATGTGCTTCATAAGATTCTGAGTTGAGCGTAGAGTGTTTTGAAATGTCCAGCCCTTTGTTATTCTCCAAGTGGATTATCCCAAGTGTTACTTTTTTCTAACAGGAAATATCTAGTTAAAAATTTGCAACAGTGATGAAAGCTTCCCATAAACTGACAGAATGTCCTGAGAGCATAAATGATGATGAACTAAAGTTAACTCTTCTTGGAACGTAATTCACTATGTTCATCTGTGAAAACAGATGCTGGTCATATATGTCTCCTTCAATGTTTTTCCTTTTTGCCATTTGCATCTTAAAACAATAAGCTCATCAATTGCAAATAGTGACCACACAAATTGTGTGGATGAAATGGTTGAGCCATCAATATTTTTAAATGCTGAGAGCAGAGCAGATAACCCTACCATCTTCTTTGGGTAAATGAACATCTAGATTTGCACGTCAACAAATTTAGCTCATGCAGCCCACATTCTTGTTAACAAAATTAAAGCTAGAGGCTCACTGATTTAGCTAACTCATTGTTTTGTTGTTGGAGTCACCAATTGTTACATAATCCAAGGGGAATGAAATAAAATTAAGTCCAGTTTTATAAGAAAGAAAGGGACGGGAAAAAAGAAGTGGCAGTCAGGAATTATTTTAGATGGAAGGGTTAGTGGAAAGATAGAGAGACTATTAAAGAGAAAAATTCTGAGTTACGGTTTCCTCATCTTAAAAAGAAAGGCGACGGTAACACCTATCTTGCAGGAAAATTGTGTTCGCTGATAATAGCCATAAAATGCCCAGCACTAGGCTTCCCCCCTAGAAGATGTGATGGTAATATATTCATTTTTAAATAGGATAGATATTTTTTAATTATATAAGGAAAATGGATATTACTATATGAGTTACAACAATAAAACATCTAACCGAACATATTTTCTTTGAGAATAAATAGCCATAAAATAACATGTAAGTATATATTAGAAAGATGTTTTTGCATAGAATGATATTCCTCAGAAAGATCAGAAACTTAACTGAGACCGACAAACTCATCTCAATGGCTTGCAGCCTGCGTGCGTTTTCATCAGCCTTGCTGTGATGCTCTTGCAAACCTTGCTGAGGTGCTATAAATGACTGGCAAACCAAAACACTAGAAGCCTGTGATAGTAGAGATTAACTTAGGTCTCCTACTGTAGTTGGGGTTTTGCATAGTGCTTCACAGTGTACCAAAAACAAATAGCGTGAGCCATACTCTTTTGTTGTAGTTGTTTAAAAGAAAAACTCAGACTCTCTTTCAGATCTCAGAAATACAAACTAGCTATGTAGGCCTAGCAAAGTGTGCACGTAAGAGCTGTGCCCTCAATAATATCGACGATTATTCCTCCTTCTTCTCTGAACTAATCATTAAAGTTAATTTGCTCAGAAGGTGGCATTTTAAACCTATTTTCAGAAAGAAAAACATTAAAAGCATACTTTCCAGGTACTCAAATAATGCCAACTTTTCCCAAATTGGCTACTTGTTCCTATGCTTCCTTTTTTCCCCCTACTAACCTCAACATTTACAGTATCTCTGGAACAGACAGAGAAGACTATTTTGCAGCTTTAAAAACCATCCAGATTTTCCTTTCCTACTCTGACTGCTCCCCAAAGCAGCTGGTCCCCCGGCAGGAATGAGAGCACTTGGAGAAATGCACATCACTTAACAGCGCTGATTCCGCTGACAGCGGAGTGCTTGCCCGAGTGCAGAAGCTTTTCGAGTCACTAGAGTAACATTGAATGCACCAGAAGAGTTACCTGGGTAATCTACACCTCTTTATCAAAGTAAGGTGTTCCTCGATGATGCTTATTAGTGTGTAATGAAGATGCACTCTATGGCATTCTGTAAAACTTGACTCAACTAGGTAAAAAAAATCAGTGTGAGTTATAAAATTAGAGGAGGAGTAAGTTTTAGAAGAAATACTGAATGTGGGAAGAGGGGGTGGGTAGGGCGGGGGAGAGTAATGAGGGGAAGATGGGGACAATTGCAATTGAACAATAAAAAGTAAAAAAGAAATATTGGTATATTTCAAAGATGTGCAACACTATAACCTAATTGCTAACGATGTGTTTCTGAAGAACAGTCCTATTTAACTTATTTTGTATAATTGATTCTAGTTAGTGATATCATTTACTTATTTATACGTGCCTTACAAATATGTATGGTGTTCTTACTTCGCATCTGTCACCTTGAAAGGTCTTCCTTTATAGATCTTAGAATTCAGTTTAAGAAACAAAGCCAGATGATAAAAGTAATTAATACAGAAAAGTCTTCAAAGAAAATGAGTTCTCTTAAATTGGTTGAATGGTGTCTGAATTCTAGTTATGCTACATATTTGCTCAGAAAATTACTTCTTTGAGATGATAAATCTAGAGTTCAGTCCAAGTTCAGCTGAATGATGGAAATTAGTAGTAGCACCCTTCTCTAGGCTATCCCCAGCATTCTCTTCCAGTATCACTATAACTGAGCTGTAGCCTGTGAAATGTCATGTTAGTTTTGTCCCGCAATCTCCTTAAGGCTCCTTAAACTCTCCGCATACGCAGGGCTAAGTACAATGACTGGCATAGGAGATCTTTAGTAAAGAATAAAAAAGAAAAGGTTTGCTTTCTGAATGCTTTATCTTACCCCTTTCCTTCTCATTTCATATGTAAATGGAACATTAAAGTCCGAATGAGGAAGTCCAGAATTGGCAGGAATTTGATCGAGTCATTTAACCTCCGTTTCTCAGATCCTCATTTGCCATTTCCAGATCCTCAGTTCTGTAACCCACTCCAGCGATTTCAGCCTGGCAGACAGTTATTGTTCACCTTCTCTAAGCGATAGCTTATTTATCAGCTCAATTCACATGCACAGTCTAGCTAGTGCTTCTCACGTGACCTTGATATTGGGAGGACCTTGCTCCTTTATCAGTTTTCGGAAGGACAAAGGAAAATTTTTCTCTAAATGTCATCGTCTACAATGATTTTTTTTTTAAATAACATCCTAGAATACCTCTTGGGAATAGATACATAATTGACCGGGACTCCAAATTTTGCATGAAGCCCTAAAACATTTTAAATCCACCTTGTCTGCTGAGTAGGAGAACCCCAAGAAGACAGATGTATTTTAAGTGCATTCCTGGGCCTTTGTAACTTCAAATTTTAGAGAATTCCCATTATGAGGCCCTTATAATAATGCATCTCTTTCCTTGTTTGGGTTTTTTCCGTCTGTAAGCTTCCATGGTAGATTCAAGTTAAGATGCCTTTAGATTTCTAAGAATCACTTCCACCTCTGATACTTACTGTGTAGTAAAGAAATCTAAGAGCTTTTGGGGAGCAATGAGGGGGCTGGCTGACCATATAAGGTTTCACGGCACACAATGTGATGACAAAAACACATTCAGTGCAAAAACCATACAAAAAATTCACTGACACAAGCTTGCTTGTATTATCATATAATGATATGTGTGGCTATGCTATATAAACATATGATATTAGGGAAAATATAGACCAAGGAAATTTGGCACAAACAGAAATAATATTTTCCTAAACTCAATTCACTGTTATTATTGAGAATATGTAAACAGTGGACCCAAGATCTGAATTAAGTGAACTAAATCGTTGATTTCCTTTACTAAAGGTAAGGAATCTTAGAAAATCTAGAACTCATTTTGCCTGTGTAGAAATTCATTTTGGCTGACTTTCTGGTTACAATTATGATAGACTAATAGTTTTCCCCTTTTCCCAGGAGGAAAGAGCATAGTATTAATTTGCCTATACACAGAGAACTAAAGAGAGCACATTTTTGTGCAATGAAACATTTTTATACCTTTTTGTAATAGGATTCCACTATGATTGTTTCGTTGAATCCAGTGGTGACTAGTTTTGGTACATAGCTAATTAAACCTCTTGAGTACGAAGTCTGACTTCAACTCTCTAAGAAATATCTAAGATTTCTAGTTATAGAGTTTTATAGTTAATATTGAATTTCTTCAGCTCAGATGTTACTATTTTCAAGGTTGTCATCGGAAGCTCTTTCTGCCTTATAGTTCCTAGAGTTAATCATTCATTCATGTAATCTTTCATTGCATTCAACCCCTATTAAGCATTGCATTTGCTCAAGGCACTTGGGATATAGCAGTGAACAGTGACACTTCCTATTTTAATGCTGGCCAGCAGTTAAGATATGTAAGCTTATGGTCCATCAATTAACTGGGTGATAAAATCATGTAAAGCCAAGTCAGTGAGTTCATTTTAAACACATATTCTGCAGCAAGACCCCAGGATTATGCCAGTTTAACAGTTCTGACAAATCTGGGGCTAGATGTAGCCCCTATTTGTGTCACTCTCTCTGCTCAAGGCTGTTTCACTATTTTGAAGAAGCTACCAGGAACACAGAGCATCTGAAAGAGCCCCGGAACTTCCCTACTCTGGGAACGCTTGAGACCTGTGTTATCTCAGCTCCTAAAACCGGGTAGACTGCAACCTTGTGCTCTCTAACACTCTAGAATAAAGGAAGCCAAAAGTGGTGCATTGCCTTTGTTAAAAGCAATAAAGTGGGATAGATTTTACCACTAGAGGACAAGGACATAGACACATTCTTGATTATTCATAGACAAAGTATAAAATTTATATGACATGAAGTTCAGGAGTCACTTTCAAACTTGTAAGCAAAAATTCACTTTCCATTCTAGTGCATCAAAGACAGTTTTATTGAAGTCCAGTCAAGCACATACATAAAATTCTTCTCTGAAGTGTCAATGTTGAGAAATTTGGGCGGCTTGAGCTAGATTCTTTCCTCAAGAGATCACTTCAGAAGGCCCAACGCCCACGATCTCTCACGAAGAAGACAACGGGATCTACAGCAGGGCCTCTGTAAAACCCCAGAGCATAACCAATTCAGGCATTGCGGGCAGTACAGTCTGCGTCACAACAACGCACCTCTGCGTCACAACAACGCACCTCTGCCTTTGTAGAGTGAAGGCAGCCAGAGACGGTAGGTTAGGAAACAATCATGTCTGTTTTCAGTAAAACTTTATTTATAAAAATAGGCAGCTGGCCAGAGCTGGCTCATAGGCCATAGTTTGCCTGGTCTAGGTAGGTCTGTATTCTGAGTACAGGTAACATTTCTTTTAGTTATTTAGGCTCTTACTTCTAATTTATGCCCTATCACATATTGAAATAAGCATGAGCAGGTAACTTCAGTGAAAAGCATATAATTTGTCATTTATCATAATATTATTTGTAATCAAAATGTCCTGATGAAGGAAATGGTCAAAACCCCAAAGTTTACCCATGTAAATGCTATTTATTTCTACACTGATAAACTTTTGATTATTTTTCTGTATTGTAAATCGTTATTTATTGCCCTATAGTATAGTGAGTGCAAGTTAAATTTTTCTTACTGTTTTTGCTAGAAATATTCTTAGTTGTACTTGAACTGCCTGGGGGCATATACCCTACATCAGTTGGCCTCAGCCTGCAGTGATTTTCCAGGTGATATTGTCATTACCACCACCTTTTACATCAGCTGTCAATGCCAGTGTGTCTCTTTCCAGCAATCCTTTTTCTTATGTCCATGCTTTCTCCCACCAGAGTCCCACGCATGAAATCTGCTCTCTGTGCAAGAACTGACTTCTGTCTGAAAGACTGGGATAACCTAGTTTCTCGAATCACATAAGTCACCACAAAACAATTATTAAGTCCTTGGCCCTTTGAAGGAGGGCTGCATTTCTCTTCTGGGGGGCATAAACTTTACAAAAGCCATTTTCCACAATACTCAAAAGCTTGTTTGCTTGTTTTTTATGTTTTGGCTACATTCCAAAACATTAAGGTTACTGAAAATCTGATTAATGGGTAAATGAAGTTTTCCTGGAGAATTAATACCTCTTTATTTTCTAACTTCTTTAGTTTGAAAAACTAATATGAGATTTTTTTCTTTACCGACTTTACTACTTAAAATTTACTCTACTCCGTATCCTGCTTATTTCTGACTATCTTTGTCTAGAACGGTTTTGTACAATGAATCTCATCCTGGGACTCCAGAAAAATCATTCAGGAGAGCATTTGTAAAATGCCAAATCCTAGATCCCACCCTATAGAATCTTCTAGTCTTGTGGTTGGGGATACATAGAACAGGCAGCAGTCATTTTTGGTTCTGTTTCCATTTTAAGACTCCCAGGTGATTCTCAAGTTAATCAAGACCCAAGAACCACTGGTTTTCTTTCTTTCTTTATATTTTTTAATTTATTTTTATTGTGTGTATAAGGGGATAAATGGTGATGGTTTTCTACACCCAATTTCTCTTGGTAGTCTACATAAAGGATTAGATATGGAGTGGTTTACACTGATACTCCTCTTGCTCTTTTGTAGTAAGTATAGAAACTTAACACAATAAATATGAGTTATCCAAGAACTTCACCTTTCTCTTCTTGAAAAAATGCCCTGCACGTTGAATTCCAAGTGGCTGCATTTCAAAATATATGTATTTGGTTTATCTCACCATGTGGAACCTATAGTAAGGCTGGAGCTGCCAGTGTTGAGATCCTTTATTCTCTTTTCCTGGGTTGACAATTGTGTCTTAAGTGATTATTCCTGATAACTCTGAAGCCATGTGAACATTGTTGTCTTTCTCTCATTCATAGCACCAGAAGAATGGACCACGACCCGCTCCAGCCTGAAGGCACCACCGCCAAGGTCAGCCAGAGGGGGATACAGGGAGCACCCCTATGGTAGATATTGAAGGTCCTCCTCACCCGTGACCTCACCTCAAAGACAATTCATAGCCTGTGGTCTCCACAAAAACAGCAACAAGACAAGTAATAGTCCTTTCTTTTTTCCTATTCTAGGGATAACTCCTCACGATTATTCCCATATAGTTCTTGTATTTCCCCTATACTGTTGGCGTGACTTTGACTAGTATTTTACAAAACGGACTAAAAGAGACATTGGCAAGCATTGTCTATAGACCGCTCAGTAGGATGATATTCTCTCGGTTGTTTTTCATTGTTGTGTGTAATCTTTTTATTTCCTTTTTCTTTTTTCTTTTTTTTTTTTAAGGAAGAGCATGAATCTGTTAACAGATTTTTGAGTCTCAATCCACTAGCAAAAACATTGTTTAGGGTTGCTAAAAGACTGTAATATGATTTTTGAACTAGCTGATAATAAAGTTGTAGATAAGATGTTTTA
>VMDR010030749.1:0-12268 GCA_007922815.1 Macrotus californicus
TTCATTTTCATTTGTTCCAAGGTAGCTTTTGATTTTTTCCTCGATTTCCTTGTTAATTCATTCATTGTTTAGTAACATGATATTTAACCTCCATATCTTTGTTTGTTTTTCATTTTTTTCTTGTGATTGATGTCTAGTTTCATGCCATTATGGTCAGAGAGAATACCTGCTATGATTTCAATCTCCTTAAATTTATTGAGACTTATTTTGTATCTTAACATGTGTTGTATCCTAGAAAATATTCCATGTGTACTTGAAAAGCATGTATGTTCTGCTTCTTTGGAATGAAATGCTCTGAAGATATCAATTAAATTCATCTGGTCTACTGTGTCATGTAAGGCCACTGTTTCCTTGTTGATTTTCTGTCTTTAAGATCTATCTATAGAGCCTTGGCTGGTGTGGCTCAGTGGATTGGGTGCTAGTGTGCAAACTAAAAAGTCACCAGTTCAATTTCTGGTCAGGCACATGCCTGGGTTGCAGGCCTGATCCCTGGTTGTGGGTGTATGAGAGGCAACCAATCATACATTTCTCACACATTGATGTTTCTCTCTCTTCCCCTCTCTAAAGGTAAATAAATAAAATCTTAAAAAAAAATCTATCCACAGATGTCAATCAGGAGTTAAAATTCCCTACTCTGACTGTGTTACTGTCAATCTCTTCCTTTATATCCATCAATATTTGCTTTATATATTTAGGTGCTATGTTGGGTACATAAATGTTTAGAAGTGTTATAGCTTCTTGTTGGATTGATTCCTTTATCATTATGTAGTGTCCTTCTTTGTGTCTTACATCCTTTGTTTTTTTTTTTTTTAAGATTTTTTAAAATTTATTTTTAGAGAGGGAAGGGAGGGAGAATGTAGCCTTTGTTTTAAAGTCTGTTTTGTCACGTATAAGTATTGCTACCCCAGCTTTTTTTTCATTTCCATTTGCATGAAATATCTTTTCCTATCCCTTTACTTTTAATCTGTGTGTTTATTTCAATCTGAGATGTGTCTCTTGTAGGCAGCATAGGTGCAGGTCATGTTTCCTTATCCATTCAGCTACCCTTTGTCTTTTGATTGGAGCATTTAAGCCATTTACATTTAAAGCAGTTATTGATAGTTATGTGTTTATTGAATTGTATTCTTTATAACTAAGTTGCTCTTCTTTTTTCTTCTTCTTCCTTCTTATTTTTTCTTATTCCTTTCTCCTCCTCCCTCCAACCCTGCTCCTCTTCTTATTCTTCTTTTAGAAGACCCTTTAATATTTCTTGTAATACTGGTTTGGTGGTAAAGAACCCATTAAGCTTTTTCTTGTCTGGAAAGTTCTTTATTTCTCCTTCAATTTTAAACGATAGCCTTGCTGGGTAATGTAGTCTTGTTTGTAGGTCTTTGCTTTTTATCTTTTTGAATATTCCATGCATTCCCTCTGGCCTGTAATGTTTCTGTTGAGAAATCTTCTGAAAGTCTTATGGCAGCTCCCTTGTAAGTATCTGTCTTTTTCTTGCTGCTTTTAAGATTCTCTCTTTGTCTTTCATCTTTGGCATTTTAATTATGATGTGTCTTGGTGTGGGCCTCTTTGGGTTCATTTTATTTGGGGCTCTCTCTTCTTCATGGACTTGCATGTCTTTTTCCTTCTCTAGATTAGGGAACTTTTCAGTCATTATTTCTCCAAGGAGGTTTTTGATCCCTTGCTCTCTCTCCTCCTTCTGGTATCCCTGTGATGTGGATGTTGTTATGCTTGATGTTATTCCAAAGGTCTCTTAAACTTTCCTCCTTCTTAGAATTTTTTTCCTGCCCTGATTGGGTGTTTTCTGCTACCTTGTCTTGCAAATCACTGATCTGAGCCCCTGTTTCATCAAACCTACTGTTCATTCCTTCTAGCATCTGCTTCATTTCAGATATTGTATTCTTCATTTCTGACTGGTTCTTTTATATAGATCTATATCCTTTTTCATGCTGTTGTAGTTCTCACTAAGTTCCTTGAGCATCCTTATAACCATTTCTTGTTTTCTGTTCTTATCTGGTAAATCTCTTGCCTCCATTTCACTTAGCTCCTTTTCTGGAGATTTCTCCTGTTCTTTCATTTGGGGTATGTTTCTTTGTCTTCCTATTTTGGCTGCCTCTTTCTGTTTGTTTCTATATATTTAGGTAGATCTGCTACATCTTCCAGTTTTGGTATGGTGACCTTATGTAGTAGGTGTCCTGTGGGACCCACTGGCTCAGTCCTCTTGATCACCTGAGCTGGATGCTCCAGGAATATCACTTGTGTGGGTTGTTGTCTTGAGTGTCAGATGGTAGCATAATATTTGTTTCAATCATCAAATAAGATTTATGAAACTCATGAGGGAAGTTTATTGCACATATCCAAATTTCTCTTCTTCTGTTCTTTCTTCTTTCCTCATGCTCCAAGGTTCCTTTTTTCATCATTTCCTTTCTGTTTGAGGAACTTCCTTTAGCTAATTTGTAAGGGTGGGTTTTCCTTAGTCTGGGAATATATTTCCTCTTCAGTCCTGAAAAATAAAGTTTCACTGAATCTAGAATTCACTGTTTGATAGTTTTTTCTTCCTTTCAGCACTTGAAAAGTATTGTGCCATTTTATTCTGGTTTCCACAGTTTCAGATGCAAAGTCTGCTGTTATTTGAATTGGTGTTTCCCCTATAGGTGACATGTCATTTCTCTCTGGTTGCTATCAGGATTTGTTTTTATTTATTTTTAGTTTTCAGAATGTAGTTATGATGTGTCTTCACATGTATTTTTTAAGAGTTTATCCTATTTAGGTTCTTCTCAGCTTCTTGAGCCTGTAGTTTATGTCTTTTGCCAAATCTGGCAAGTTTCCACCATTACATCTTCAAATACTCTTCAGTACTACTGTCTTCCTCTATTTCTGAGACTCCAATGATATATGTTGCATGTTTTGTTATTAGGTTTGAGACTCTATTTTTTCATTCTATTTTCTCTCTGTTACTCAGATTGGGTTAATTCTAGTTCCTGTTCATTGGTCCTATCCTTTGTCATCTCCACCATGTTACTGAGCCCACCCAGTGAGATTTTTGTTTCTGTTAGTTAGTTTTGGAAAGAATTACTTCACATAATGGGTATTAGACATTATCCAAAGAAATTGAACTGGATAAAAACAAACCATGTGACAAAGGTTTCTCAATAGGGTTCACAGATGAAATCCCTTTAATGGTTCATGAAAGAGATGATAATCATGTACCTTCCCAGGTCTCCATCATGGAAGGTAAGCATCTACCACCAACCACCTTGATGTGCTTCCATCAGAAACCCTGCTTCTGTTCACATTACATGTCTTAGTCCAGGTTGTGAAATGATGCTCGTATCTAAGTCTTACATTAGAACAATGTCAGGGCCCTCTGAGATAGTATATCATAGGATAAACTTTATTTCCTAAAATCCCCCTGAATCTTCTTTCCTTTTACTAAATACTCCTGAATCATTATTGATGGAGTTAGAATTGAGATTATACTAACATGAATCAGATTTTCAAAAAGCAGCATAGAGGTGACATGAGTTAAAAATCTGTTACTTCCTAGCTGGGTGAAGTAGGCATTCATGTCTCACTCAGACTCAGCTTCCTTGCTGCAGCAATTAGGTGTTATAGGAGCTGCCCTGCCTCACTCACAGACAGCAAAGGAGGCAGAGGGTGTAAAAATACAGTGCAAAATTTTATATTCTTACTTTTGGAGATGAACACTGGTTTCTGGTAGCTGATAATGCAAGCTGACATTCTTTTCTCTGCATTCCGAGTACTTAAAATTTTTTCTCACTCCCCCACCAACCTTCCCCTCCAAGAAGAAAACAGCACTTACCTTATAAGCTCCACCGTTTCTGAATACATTGTGTAAGGAGACTTGGATTCCATTGGGCCCTGTTCCATTGCATTTCCACACTCAATGAATGACAAGGCTGCTTCAGCATAGTTCAATGCCTTTCCAAACTTTTCCACCTGATCAACAGAGTTAACACATTGTCTTCTTTAAGTACAGTGTTTTTTTTTTTTAAGGAAACAGCATTGTCCATAGACTTTATTTGAGAAACCCAACTTCTGAGTTCTAAGTTCCTGTGAATGGAGCTGAGAGAAAAAAATGGGATTCTTCCTCCTATATTATCCTCATAAATTGCCACTGGTTATGATAAGTGAATGGTTACAGACAGAATTATACCAAGTCCATATAACAACTGCCAGTCAGAATTGCCCAGAACTTCACTGTTGCTCTAATTTCTATTTTCCTCTTTCTAACCCCTAATAGCTTGGCAATTTCATTCCTTGCCCCCTTATTCTATGCTAAATGTTTGGCAAAGTTGGTAGGCCTGATTCCATATCAAAGTTTTCATACTTTTTTTGTATACTCTAACTTTGATGATTTCTGGTCTTGATTATTGCCTTTTTACATTATCTGTGACATTTCCATTTCCATGACTTCCTCCTGTTGTGTATGTGTGTGTTTTTAGTTATTTCTTTAAGAGTTAGGACCTCACTTATGGGTGAGAGTAAGGAGAGAAAAAGAGAAGAGATAAAACTCAAGGAAATATTTCAGTTTAGCTAAAATGGGATACAGAATTGAAATGTAATAAAAAACATGTTTTGGGGGTTAGATGATGTTGTCTAAGTTGATGTCAATCTTTCCCTACAACAGCAAGAATCAGCTTTATATTCTGAAGGTCTATAAATCTAAATTTACACATCAAGTTCTTGGTTCCATAGATTGTTACTCTCTGGGGATAATCACATACTCCAAGTTTAAACTGCATAGTCTTTCTAGTTTTCAAATATTTACTCATCAATCAAAACAGGATTACACAAATACTCGACTAATCTAAGTCTTGCCTCGAAAAAAATATCATTTGTAACGATACCTTAGAAAACAGAATGCTTACAGCAAAATTCTCCCTCATTAGCAAATCAAATTTTTAAATAGCTTATAACCCTAATAGGCTATCGAGCAATATTTCTTGGCAACACTTTGAGATTAAGGAAACCATTCATTCATTAAGTATTTTCTTAAGCACCAAATTCTGTGCATTATGTGCACTTGATACACACAAGTTCCTTTCAGGAACATATAAAACATTTAGAGAGAAAAAATGTACACCCATATTTCATAGTACAGTTCATAGACAGTTCATCGTACAAGGCAGTCTGTGATTAAGTCAAAATGCCAAGCAAGGAGACTAATGCACATGAGATAGTAGGCAGGGAGCAAGTGATGGGGCTGCAGAGGCTGGGAGGCCTAGGGGAAGAGACCTGAAAATGACACTGGGAAGGAAAGGGTTTGGGGAGCATGCTGAAGATGTGAGTGCACCTGAAAGCAAGAAAGTGTAAGTATATGTGAGCTGTGAGTGTGAGGTTCTACAAATGCAAAGGCCTGCTGGCTCGCATGAGCAAGGTGTGCATAGAGGCTGACGGGGGCCAGCCTAGCTGGAGCAGTGTTGGGATGGGCGAGATGACACCAAATGAATAATCCTGATAATCCTTGGGTGATTTAGGAAGAAATTTTCATTCTGCTTTAAAATTCAATGCTTTTCTCCAATAGCGACCATGCTTCAGCTTCTTCAGGTAACCAGAACCCTTCATCCAGCTGTGAGATTGTGAGGGCAAGAATGGCACCTTCACTGTTTTTGAATATTCTGGTTATTTCCCTTGTACACTGGTATTCCTAGGCAGTGATCTTCATCAAGTAAATATTTGATGAGCAACATCAATAGCATTGGAAGAGGAGTGCTGTTATGGTCTGAACATCTTCAACACTGGAATATTATGATGAAGGTCATTTGAAATGTCTTTTTCATCTCCAACCACAATCTCAGTTATAAATGCTGGAGGGGAACAGAACTGCCACTCCCAGGCAGGGAAGAGTCTTCTTGGACAAGAACTCAAGATGTAATAACCATATGATCTCTTTTAGAAAAAAACAGAAATTAAAAAAAAATCTAATGTCTGAAAAGCTTCAAGCTTTCCAAAAACAGTGGATTACCCAAGTAAAAACGTTATTTTTTGCAAATATCAAATCATGGTGATTTTAGAGTCTTTTCTGCAGTATAATAGTTTCTGTGTTGCACAATCTCAGAGAAATATTCATTTTGGCAGATACACATGAAGACCATGAGTCTTTTTGAAAAGGGATTAGATCCTGGGACCAAGCCAAGAGTTGGCCAGGCTAACAAGACAAAAATGCAAACCTGGATTTTATTTTAAAGAAAAAAAAATATGCCACCCACTGACTCCATTGCTTCTAGTTACTATTCAAACCTTAGGACTAAATTAAAATACTCGTTTATCCAGGGCTTTCTCCCAGTCAGACATTATTGGTTGAAGTCCTAATTTATTGGGCTATGAGTACTTGATTGTATAAACATTTTCCCATTGAACAGACCCAGCCATCCTTGTAATAGATTTTATAATTATAGCAGCTATACAGCTCCAGTGACGAAGGCGCAGTACAAAAACATAATGTGGAAGAATGAATCCGGAAAGAAGAGAAACTTACCATTGCATCTGCTTTATGCTTCATCCGTTTAGCTTCCTGCATAAAGTAATCTGCACTGCGTGGCCTGCAAGGAGAGGATGACACTGAATGTCACTGCTGTGGAAGAGCGAGCTTGGGAAAGCACTCCTTCCATTTACTCAGACTTAAATCACAATTTAAAAACTGCGCTTAACAGGGAATCAGGTACTTTTTGCATTTCCAAATTACTGCCCATATGTAAAGTACCACAATTATATTTTGCTGAAGTTAGCAATTCAAAGCAATTCAAGTTAGCAATGTAAATGTGTTGATCGTCTGCATTTACAGTGATTGTAACATGGTTCTCCAGTGCCTAATTTCTGAATCAGGTTTTTTATTGTATGGTTAAGAAAACAAATAAAAAATCTTATTTCACATGATATTTACATAAAACAATTGCTTTTTAATGAGAGACTGCAAATATACCTCATAGTAATTGTATGGATATGTATGGGTGAGTATATTTATGTACCCTTATGAAAATTAGTGTCATTTATGTGTATAAATGGTACCTAGAGTTATATGTATCTATATATAATTATTTTAAAGCTTCACAGTGAGAAATGGAAAGAGGTAATACTGCATGATTACATTTCAGTATAATGGAGGTAATTGTAAAATGATGTCTGCCTTGTAACAATGCAAACGTGGCATGATTCTCCAGAGCTCTGATTCGCTAGCTGGTAAATACTAACAGCAGACATGTGTGTTATTAAAGCAATAACCCTGGCCAGCACTGATTCTGCTGGAAGATGAAGGTAATTCATCCAGAGACTGATCTGAGTGTGTGTAATAACTTCAAGTTACACTAAGGTACTCATCAGGCAATAAATACCTTTACATGCTTAACCTGATAGATTTTTAAAAATCCGCATACTTTAGGTGATATCCGCCTAGATGTTTTTTGTATTATGGGTCTTTATGTAATCAATAAACTCGACCTGCTTATGAATATCCAATATAAGCCAGGCCTCCCTGAAAGGGAGATAAGATGTAAGTAGTGATGTTAACCGTGGACTGTCCAACCTATTGTCACATGCTCACTTTGAACTGCCTTCCTTCAAATTCTAATGGGTCTTTTTCCTTACTTACTAGGTGGTCAGAACATCCTTTTATTCCAAAAGGTCAAAATGCTTAGAAAAACTACAAATATAATGTTGCCAATACCATTGCCATCCAAAAGTATTATTCTCATTTTAATGGTTTTAATCAATCAATTTAATAGATAAAACAAATAGAGAAACTGGGATAACAGCAAATAGTTTTGGGTCACAGGTCACAAATCACTAAAGAAAAAGACACTGGTTTTCTGTCTTCCTCATAAAAAACTGTCAGGAATGTGGTGCTGTGTTGAAAATATTTAACTTCTCCCACAAAGAAATGAGGAACACAGCTGCAAGAGTTCCTTAATGCATGTAATTAAACTCCTGGCCTTGGCTCATTATCCTTTACCATTCTTCCTGCCACTCAGGCCCGCAAACTTCCATTCATCTTGCTGTGTCTTCACTGGAGGGTGAGGCCTGCAGTTTCTGTCATTGGAAGGCCCTGCTCCTACCAGCTCTGGTTTCTTTAATTCATTTCCTAGCCGTCCAGACTTCTTTCATCTGAATGGCTTTAGTGGCATTTACATGGTGGTGTTCCTTCTTTGTCCCCATGTTGACCTTTGATCACACATTAACTACCTGTTTGGTCTTCGATTCCAATTCAGGCAGTCTACATCATTTTGGTTGTTGGTGGCTTTTAATGGACTTTATATTTTTAGAGCCATTTTAGGTTGACAGGAAGAAGATACTGAGGGTTCCAGACATCTCCTGCCTCACACACCCACAGACGCCCTTCACTATTGACACCCCCAGCACAGTGGCACATTTGTTACAATCAATGAACCTATACTGATGCATCATTATTACCCAAAGCCCATAGCTTACATTAGGTTCACTCTTGGTGTTGTATATTTTATGGGCTTTATGTAAAATGATATTTATCCACCATTACAGTATCATACAGAGTAATTGCACCGCTGGACAATATGGGTGATGCCCGAAATATCCTCTGCACTATTTTTTGGTTTCCTTTTGCTTCATGACCCAAAGTGGAAGACCAGACCCCACCTCTGGCCCAAACCCACGCTCCTTCCAATCTATCCCAGGCATTAACCCTTGACTAACATTTGTAAAATATGGCTTTCACTGGATCACCACCCTACGCACAGACCGAAAATCAATCTCCAGGGCCCATGACCTCTCCGTTCAGGCCTCCAGTAATCTAACCCAACTGTCACTCACCAAGGCCCTCAACCACAGGGGTTGTATCCTCACTGTCTTAACATGTCATCCCTGTCTTAGAAGCTCTGCTCACTCTCTTTCTCCTGCCTGGAATACTTTCCTCTCTGCTCATTCACTGAGTGCCTACTATGAGCCAAATGTCACCACCTCCCCCTCAAATTTTACTGCAATGAGGCCTTCTTGGTAACTTTGGTCCATATTTATATCTTTCTTTTCTAATGTGAGACATTGTCTCTTGTTTGCACTACACTTATGGGCATTTAATTATCTTCTGAGCTGTACTGGGCTCAGTCACTGCATACACACAACTTTGCAGCTGGTACTTTTTCAGCAGAGGCTATGCTGTAGGCCTCTTTGCTCTTTCCCACCCTGTAGTTTTAGGCACATGGGAGAAGGTAAACGAATCCCCTTTGAATAGCACTGAATTCATTTTGAGCTTAGAAGAGAATGGTGGCTTCTGATGGCAGCAACATAGCCAATGAGCCAGAGAACGTCTCCATGGCAACCTGAAATTCTCTACATCATTATCTGCTCTACACTCTTGTATATGAGGTTGGTCATTTTTTTCTTGCCCTGTTTGGTAGGTCTTGTCGCTAACAGATCACCATTTTAAATGCATTTCGTTTTCATGAAAGGATTCTCTTGATATTAAGCTATGACACCTTAGTTTTCACAAGCTTTCTAAGCTACCCTTATGGATAGCAGTGGCTCCTAATTCCTATATGCGGTCCTCAATCAATGCTGTTTTTACCTGTGGCACATGAATGTATTTTTAAACCCGATATGGAGGCTGAGTCACAAACTCTTGCGATAGTGTATGTGGATAAGTAACACATCTAATTTTCTAACTATATCACAACAGCTACAACAGTAACCTGAAACGCTAAAAAAAAAAAGTATCATCCAGAGGCCATTTACAACACATTAGTTAGAATTCTCATCTTTGCATATAACGGAGAGCTCATTACACTGATTCACTGAAGACTGCCTGATGATTGGCCCATTTTCTCCTTTTAGGTGATTTCTAGTGTTATGCTCCCACACCAGATCATTATAAAAGTAAGGGGACTGATGGGACGTCCCCCAAACTATCCAGTGGTGCAGTGGATGCATGCTGTCATGAAGGTATCACTTCAACTGCAATATTCAAGCCAGGGGGAACATAAAATTGTTGTCACTGTTGTGGCAGTTATAGAATAGAACACGGCAAAGGCACTAAAATGAAATCTAATTACCTCAGCGTTCAAACAGATTTGTCATCTAATCTATTTTGTTTACACTGAAAACCTATAATTTTTGTTTCTTGTTTAGATAATAACATTCTTTACATGGTTTCTTGTGATGGCATTTTGTGAGGATACATGAGCAAACCTGATTAAAGTTCAATTAAACATCATACACATAATTGCATATCTGGGGCTCTTCAGAAACAAGATTTGTGTGATCTAAACAGGCAAAGCTTAGCCACATATACCTTTGTTACAAGAGCTCTCGGCAGCAAAAACAGCCTGAGCACTTGATCCAAAGAGAATGTTATCTTTTTTCTTTTCTCTCCTCCTCCTCTTACCACCCCACCTACAAACACACAGCCTTGGTTCTGAGCAACAACTGGGTTTGAGCCACCCTGATCTTTTTTCTGGGGAGGAGGGTTAAAGCAACCTTGCTCTCTGTTCTCCTTGGTGGCTGAGATCCAGCTGAACGAGCTCCCATGGAGAGGCTGGCAGAGTCCTTTCTGTAATTCCTACCTCTGGGAAACAATTCCCCAGCAGGACCAGCCTGTTTAGTGAAAACTGGCGGGTATGAGAGCTCAATGTGTTTGAACAAACAGGTTCCTTGGCCCAGCAGAAATCTGAATAATTTTCTTAGGGAAGTTGAAACCCAAATCAGAGAAGTAGGCAACTGCATACCAAATCAATTCATCATCTCACATCCTATCAGCTTGTCGTTTGATAAGCCCCAGAGATGTCACAGTGTCTCAAGCTTTGGGGTATTTTCTTTACAAAGAAGAATGTGTAAGAAGTTGGCAGATGAGAGAGGATTTGGGGGCTGGGTGAAAAAGGTGAAAGGATTACAAGTACAAATTGGCAGTTACAAAACAGTCACAGGATATAAAGTACAACGTAGGGAATATAATCAATAATATTGTAATAACTATGTATGGTGCCAGATGGGTACTTAAATTATCAGGGGGATCACTTTGTAAATTATATACATCTCTAACCACTATGATGCACAACTGAAACTAATATTGAATGTCAACTTTAATTGAAAAAAAAAAAGTAATTACAATATTTTGATGCACCAAGTAAGTGACACTATTGATGAGGGCACTTCAGAGTCAGCAACTCTAGGTGTGGTGTTGGTTTTATGAGTGCTTCCTGAAGGAAACAGGTGAACTGCATTTAAGAAGAAAGGATTCAGATGCAGCGCTTGTTTCTATAACCTTGGTGTTGGCCAGGACCACAAAGTTCCTGGAACCTGGCTTCTCAGAAGCGTCAGTGATTATTCACTGTGTCTCCCACAGCAGCAGGCTCTTGCAGATGACGGCTTCTCCTGGCCATGCACAGAAAACAGCCTGTGCTTTCCAGGATGCACAGGCGAGTGCAGCAGGGTTTGTCATTTCATCAAAAGCAACTTTCTGGTGAAGTAGAAACTTATCAACTCTATTGTTGTTGTAGTCCGGGTGTAACATTTAAAATAAAATAATTTAGACTTCCGTCCAAGATGGAGGCGTAGGTAGACAAACTGTGCCTCTTCACACAACCAAAATAAAGACAACAACAAATTTAAAAACAAAAACAACCAGAACTGACAAAAAACTGAACTGTATGGAAGTCTGACAACCAAGAAATTAAAGAAGAAACATTCATCCACACCGGAAGGAGGGGTGGAGACAGCCGGGTAGAGAGGACTCATGGCAAGGCAGGGACTGGCAGACTGGGTGAAGAGGCGGATTGTGGACTGGGTGGTCTCATGTTCATGTGCGGATAAACGGGGAGGAACAACTGGGGAGCGAGACAGACCACGCAACCCAGGGTCCCAGCTCGGGGAAATAAAGCCTCAAACCTCTGATTGAAAACACCTGTGGGGGTTAAGGCACCGGGAGAAACTCCCAACCTCACAGGAGAGTTCGTTGGAGAGACCCACAGGGTCCTAGAACATACACAAAGTCCACCCACCCAGGAATCGGCACCAGAAGGGCCCAGTTTGATTGTGGGTAGTGGGGAAAGTGACTGAAAACTGGCAGAGAGCTGAGTAAGTGGAACTGCTCCCTCTCGGACCCCTCCCCCACAAACAGCATCACAATGGAGCGACATGTTTCCTCCCACCCTGGTGAACAGCTAAGGCTCCGCCCCTTACTATGTAACAGGTGCGCTGAGACAAAAAAAAAAAAATGGCCCAAATGAAAGAACAGATCAAAGCTCCAGAAAAAATGCAACTAAGTGATGAAGAGATAGCCAACCTATCAGATGCA
>VMDR010030750.1:0-12269 GCA_007922815.1 Macrotus californicus
TGCTGTTTGTCTATAGTATATCTGGCACTGAGCTAAATAAATTAAATAATAATTTCCCTTAATCTTCTCAACAACCCATCATTTCTTTTGAAGGACTAAGACTAGACAAATCTTATAAGAACCAGTAATATTAGTCATTATAGAAGTAATAAAGTATATAACTCATTTTATAAATAATAGTGGAATAATTTGAAACTGTTTCTTAACCCAGAGTCTGAGCTTTTTCCACCTAACTGCACTCACACTATAAAAAGCTTCAAGTCTATCTCCATCTGCTACATTTACACAATACATTTTAATTGAGTGACTCTTGTTCACATATATCAGACAGGGCTATTGTTACAGAAAGAAAAATGACAGGCTATCAGTCTTGGAGGAAACAGACTAGTAAACACAGCAGAAAATACAGATTTTTCTTTGCTAACAATGAGGAAGGAGGAGAAATAAGAGAAGTTTTGTTTAAAAGAATTATAAGAAGTAACAAATGTAAAAGTCAGTGATTGCCTCATAAAAAAACTCTCAAACCAGTGATTCACAAATCTCTTGTCATATCTTAGGCCATGTTATTAAATCCATGGGTAACATATATCTCCAAGACACTAAGGACAAATTGTAATCCACGTAACAAACAATTGGTGGAAGAGGGAGACTAATCATGAAATTAAATAAATAATAATATCTCACCTGTATCAAAGTCAGGAAATATTGTCCTTAAGGGATGAAATATGCTGACTGGGTTTGGTGAAAACCTTGAATGCACAGTTGACAAGGTAATTTGCACATATGACTGTTTAGAAAATGGTCATTAATTATGGCAATGAGAAAGAAGGAAGTGTTGTGCTCTTGGAAATGAATATTGAAATCTTAAATAAAATAAAAACAAAGAGCAGAATTATGCTTTGTATGAAACATCTACTAGCTGCCCATCATTTAATCAGTGTAATAAAATTATACAGCTCAAATATCATTTTCTACTGCTGTTGACTCTCCTGCTGCTAAATTAATTCCATATTTTTAAAGTACAAGAATTTAACAAACAGGATCCCATAAAAGTCATCCTATTGTTCTTAAGGAATTCAATTATCAATAAATATTTTAGGAACTTACAATAAGCCAGGCACATAATGGAAGTTGCCTTGACAAATGGACACAATTTTGGAAAGATTGGCCTCACTGAATACAGAAACTATATCCTATTCATTCTGCATTACTTTCATACAGATTAAATAAAGTCACATTTTTAACGGGTTTAGATGGATATTTATCAAGTGTGGATTTAAGGAGTCTTATTCTTGATAAATTCAAAATCTATTTGAAACATATGGGTTCATTATTTCAATCCAAATTCATCGTTTTCAAGTCTAAATGAATTGGTTTTGAAACATGAATTTAGAAAGGCAAAAAGACTAATCAAAGAGGCTCCTAAGACTTCTTGCCCCTGGAGAAACATATGGATGTTATTTAAAATCAATTCAGAAAAAAAGACAGGTTGAAATTTCTTATTTAAATCAAAGCTTGTCTTTGCAGTTTTACACACTCACTGCCTGATGATTAGAAGATGTGCATCAGCTGGAGTTCACTTGAGCAATCGACACAAGCTGACTCTGGCTGATGTAAGCAAATAAAAAGAATTTTTAAAAGATGCTGGGGGCCTCCCAGATTTGAATTACTAAGAAGACTGGAGAGGAGAAAGAATCAAGTAGCAACAACAAAGCCAGAACTACAGCCAAAATACAACCACTGACACCACTAATCTCTTGGTCACACATCTTCACCTTCCCAGATAATTGGCACTAGACTCTGGGTGATACCACTTTCCACCTGCACATCCAAGAAGGAGTTTTCTACTGTGTTTCCTACCTGCCATCATTTGCTTTTGATTTAAGGTCCAGGGGGAGTGGTCTGATTGGCTGAGCCTAAATCACAATATATGGCAATACATGCTGTATGGAAAGTTTTAAAAATAAATATTAATAACAAGATGATATTAATGTTTGACACTATAAAATTTGCCATACAATTTTTGCCTCTTACTCTCTGATTTTGCCAAATTCTTTCATTTCTATATTATTTCATAAGTCTATAAGGTGCATCTTCTCATAGAATTTAAAGTCACATCTCTGTCGTTTAGGACTTGAATATATCTGTATTATATATAATTAGGTTCCTTTGTATTGAACAGAAAATCTCCAAAACAGTGCTGATTTAAGCAAGAAAATTTTCCTAATCCTCACAAAATGATTTTGGAAATCAGCTGCCCAGGATTGTTGTGGTGGCTCTATAATTAGAATAAGGTCAACACTTGTTCCTTCCATTACACCATCAACAGTGCATCATGGTCCAAAATGGCAGCCAGGGCTCCAGCAATCACATCTGTGTTTCAGGCCAGCACGTGAAAAAGTGGCAGGACCAAAATGACGTTGACCTCTTCCCATGTAAGGAACTATCTGGGAAGTCACACACAAAAAGTCTGCTTACATCTTATTGGCCATAACGAAGTCACCTGTTTGTATCTAGCTGCTAAGGAATTAGGAAATACATCTTTAACTTGGGCAGAAATGTGCCCAAGCTAAAAGTTGAAAGTTTGATACTAATGAAGATGGGGTGAATGGCTAATGGGAAAAGAGGGGATGTAAATAGCACTGTCTCAAACAATTCTTTTTCCTGTTCTCTCAATATTCCATGTGTGGTCTTTTTGTCTCACAAATAGAATTGACTGAATTAAACAAGCATCATTCTCTGGAATGCACACAATTCTTTAAAAGCCTCTGTATTACCTATTCATTATTTGCCTCTCCAGGTACTGTTTTCTGCTCTCCAAAAACAATACCTACATTGTTTTAGCGAGTTTTTCTTCCCTCAGTTTCAGCCATATGGTTTTCTATGCTTTGCCTTTAATTTCAGGGCTTAATATAGCCCATCACCCTGGTCCTAATATCTAAGTCAGTAACTGGTATTTTATTGGGACTAAGTTCATTTAATAAAACAGAAAATTTTGGGGTAGGGGTTTGGGGGGGGAAATCAGCCAAGTGACAAATAATTTTTGGATATATATAATATACCGACTATTGTTCTAGGTACTTAAAATAGAGCAAGGCATTGATTCTTGGGCATACAACAACAACAAAAAGTATAAAAAGAAACTATTCTAGATAGTTCAAGCAGAAAGGCATTTACTACAGGGTAACTTCAAAATCGTTGGAGGAGCTGAAGGATCGAGACCAAGTGTCAGCCTTTAGAAATGATTCAATGAACATCATAAAACAACTGACCTAATATAGCAGGTGCTTTCCCTGTTACCAGGAAGCCAGGTAATCAAGGAGCTGCTGGTCAACTGATGGCTCCTGTATCACACTCTTTCTTCCAAGATCCAGGTACCAGGGAACCAGCTGTTGGCCCCCAAATCATATCACCTCACTACAATTCATGCCCCATATCTAGCCTCTTGATACTCATAAGATAAAGATTGGACACTGAGAACTCCAATAATATTGATGTCGAAAAAGCAAACAAGCAAATAGAACCTCCACACCTGTGCTTACTGCAGAACTAGCTAAAGTAACAAAGTGGAAAGTTAATTCTTTTCACTTTGCAAATCTTATATCGGTGGCTTTGAGGTAGAAATATATCCTCTGAAATGGAGTCTAGAAAATGTCTTAAACTCCCCAGTCTCAGAAACGAAGTAAAGTATATTGCACAGGAATAGAAATGAAGCTTTTGCATCCAGTCTGCAACATCTGTCACAAGCAGTCAACAAAATAGATGGCATCTCTGTCTTCTGTGATATTTAAGCGAGGAGCTTTTGTCCTTATAGGAGATTTCTCTCTTTCCTGGGTATGTTCAACTGCAGGTTACATGCTACATAATGAGTCTTTGGTCAACGGCCGTCCACATATACAACATTGGTCTCATAAGATCAAAATGGATCTGAAAAGTTGCTATTGCTTAATGACAATGTCATGGCTGTGATAATGTTGTAGCTACCATAAAGGTCATAGCTATTGTAAAAGGCATAGTGTAATGCATTGTCCTTGTGTTTGTAGTAACTCTGGTGTGAACAAACCTACTGTTGTATAAAACCTACCAGTTGTATAAAAGTATAGCACATATAATTATGTACCGTACATAGTACATGGTAATAATAATAAATGAGTGTTACTGGTTTATGTGTTTATTGGACTATGTTTTTCATCATTATTTTAGAGTATACTCTTTCTACTCATAAGAAAAGTTCACTGTAATACACTACACTGTGATGCAGCAGCTTCACGCATCTTGTATTTACCACATATCTCAATTGCATCATTTTGCCTGTGCTTAATTTAATCTGGTGTTCTTTGTCCAGTAACATGCTGTACAGGCCTATAGCCTAAGAGTAACAGGTTGTGCCTTATTGCCTAGGTGTGTAGGCTGTGCCATCTAGGTTTGTGTGAGAGCATGCTATGATGTCTGCACAAAGGGAAATCGTCCAAGGCACATTTCTCAGAACACAGCCCAGCCATGAAGTAGTGCATGATCAACTGAACAAGGAGGCGGCCTCTGTAAGTAAGCAAACAAAAACACAAGCCTATAAATGCCTAATAAGAACCATAAGGACAACCAATCACTAAAGGCCAACTATGCATTAAGCCATAGCCATTCAATCATTTTCTTACCCTGCTGCGGCCTTTTCTCTAAGTCTCTCCCTGAGCTCCTATCAGAGGAGTGTTCCTAACAATTTCTGGTTTGGCACTGCCCAATCAATTGGTGCTTAAATAAACTCTTAAAATTCTTAATATGCTTCAGTTTATCCTTTTAACAGTAGTAACCAGAATAGGTCTATGTTCTGGATAAAGTGGTGAGTGTAGGTGAGGCTATAACTTCTCTCAGCCATTTAACTATCTTGAAGGAAGAGAGCCTGAAAATAACACTAATCAGTGGGGCAGAGTAGAACCAAGGAATTCATGGAGAAACATAGAGATGGAGCTCTTATGACCTCATGAACCTCTAGACTGAGCAATGCCCAGATCCTGTTTTCCTTGAACTTCTCTGTTACCTCAGCCAAAATATCTTCTTTTGGGGTCAGCCACTTTGATTTGGGTTTTCTATCTTTGCAACTAACTGATTGTTATTCATATAGAGTGTAGATCCAAAAAAGGGCTATTGAAAGAGATTTAAGTTAACATACAGAATTGGCTCAAGTGAAGTAGAAAGAAAAGTAATGAGGACTTAGTTATCTGGAGCTGAGAAACTGGCAACATTTGTTATGTTAAACCAGTAGCAGCTGTAAGTTTAGGCTCAGACTTTGTGTCTATGGAAGTTGAAGCATTAAATAATTTAGTAGAAAATTTCAAGATATTATCCCAGCAGCGAATTGTTGGGTCAAAAGGCACTTTCATTTTTAGTTTTCTGAGGAAATTCCATACTGTTTTCCACAGTGGCTGTACCAGTCTGCATCCCCACCAACAATGTACTAGGGTTCCCTTTTTTCCACATCCTCGCCAACATTTGTTTGTTGATTTGTTTATGATGGCCATTCTCACCGATGTGAAGTGGTACCTCATTGTGGTTTTAATTTGCATCTCTCTGATGGTTAGTGATGCTGAGCATCTTTTCATATGTCTCTGGGCCCTCTGTATGTCCTCCTTGGACAAGTGTATGTTCAAGTCTTTTGCCCATTTTTTAATTGGGTTGTTTGTCTTCCTGGAGTGGAGTTGTAAGTTCTTTATATATTTTGGAGATCAAACCCTTGTCCGAGGTATCATTGGCAAATATGTTTTCCCATATAGTTGATTCTCTTTTCATTTTAATGCTGTTTTCTTTAGCTATGCATGGATGGAACTGAAGAGCATTATGCTAAGTGAAATAAGCCAGGCTGTGAGGGACAAATACCATACAATCTCACCTTTAACTGGAACCTAATCAATAACCAGAGGGGAGGTGGGAGGGGATAATGGAGGGAAGGGTTTTCCGGAACAACTATAAAGGACACATGGACAGAACTAATGGGGTCAGGGGGTGGAAGCAAGGGAGGGAGGTGGGTTTGGTTGAGTTGAGGGTAAATGGGGGGGGGGGGGTAAATGCAGACAACTGTAATTGAACAACAATAAAATAATTTTTGAAAAAAGAAAGCAAAATAATTTCAAGATATTAGCCTTTCTTACCAATATATATTAACTATTTACCATATACCAGGCATATTCTAACACTTTATTTGTAATAGCTTATTTGCCTTTCAAAATAACTGAGACAGGTTCAATTATCTCCCTTTTACTGATGAGGAAACTGAAGCCCTCTGCTCTAAGCACCTATGGAAAAGAGAATAACCTGGGCCAAAGAAGGAAGAATATTCACTCTTCACAGAGTGATCCTTTTGGTTCATTCCTAGCGACCAGAGTTGATTGGAAATTGACATTGCACAGGTGGAAAAAAACTAAATTATACCCTGTTAAAATTGGTTGCAAGAAAAATCATGGGGAAGAGATATCCCTTTGTATCGGAGGGGGATTTGATCTGGGATGCCCCACAGATACCAAAATCAGTGGATATTCATGCCCCTTAAATGAAAAGGCACAGGAAATTTACACAGTTGGCAGGGTCTCCTTACCCAAGGAGGTTGGTTGAGTCCAGATGAAAACTGTGGCTACAAAAAGCTGACCATATTAGCAAGTGAAAAAGTTGGAGGCCTGAGACAAGTCTTACTACCTAGGCACTGCCCAAGTATACTCTTGCGCATCCACTATACGAAAGGGGACCATCCCTTCCTATTGCAAAGATGTAGATGAGTGACACCCCACCCTCTCCCCATTGGCCTAGTGCCCTGAACTGCTCCCAAGGAGAGAGCAAGGCAGAGGTCATTATACCAATGCCTACATCTGGGAAACCAATTTCTCAGGCCTAGTTATGAATTTAAAGATGATGATCTAATAACATCTCTGGTTTTGTTTACTATCCCTTGAAGTTTAATAAAAGGAGTTTAAGTTCTGCTTAAAATTCAATTACAGTATTAAGGAAATAGTTTGAGGGCAAAAGCCTTCAAATAATTAGTGAGGAATTAAGAATGCTGATAGCTCTACCCTCAGGCATTTCTCGGGCCCCACACCAAGAGAAGGAGTACTGTGTGGAGCCCAAAGGTAAATTCCATTCAAATTCCTATCTAAGATGTGATTACAGTGATAACATAATGTGTAGGGGAGATAGCTGGGGGGTGGGGGTGAAAGCACCAGATAGGCTAATTAAAAACTCACTCTGCTCTCAGGTTAAGAAGTCTGAGTTATTCCGGTCCAGCAGGAAACATGTGTGACAGACCTTCCTTAAAACAGGTGTTCCTCCTTATCCACGGGAGTACGTTCCAACACCCCCAAGTGGATGCCTGAAACTGTGAATAATGCACAATCCTATACAGACTATGTTTTTTTCTATACATACATACCTATGATAACATTTAATTTATAAATTAGGTTCAGTAAGAGAGTGACAACAATAACTAATAATAAAATGGAACAGCTGTAAAAATATACTGTAATAAAAGTTATGTGAATATGATCTCTTTCAAAATATCTTATTGTATTGTCCTCACATTTTTGTGATGATTTAAGATAATAAATTGCCTTTTTAAGTCAAAAACTTTCACCTTTCACTTAAAGGAAGTACTCTACGGCTTCTCCTTGGCATATCTAGATTGCCAGCATCACTAACACTTGTGATTTGGGGACATTATTAAGTAAAATAAGGGTTACTGGAACACAAGCACTGTGATACCTCAGTAATCAACCTGATAACCATAAGAGGTAGTAAGTGACTAGCAGGCAGGTGATGTGGATGCACTGGACAAAGGGATGCTGCACATCCTGGGCAGGACAGAGCATGACAGTATGGCATTTAAAACTTGAATTGTTTATTTCTGGAATTTCCCATTTTATATATTTGAACTGTGGGTTGACCACATGTAACTAAACCTGCAAAAAGTGAAAATGCAGAAAGGAAGGACTACCATATATATTTTTATGCATTATTATTTGCCAGATTATCACATAACAGGACGCTAGATCTGGACAAAGCCAGAGTATGGCTCACTACTCACAGCAAAGGTTGGCAAACTGCAGCATGTGGACCAAGCCTTCCCATGCCCACAGACTACATGTGTAGATAAAATTGTATGGAAACACAGCCACACCCATTTGTTTATGAACTGCCTGTGGGCTGTCTTCACACTGCGCTGCAACAGCTAACAGAGTTAAGTAACTGCCACAGAAACAGTATGACTCACAAAGCATGACGTATTTAAGATCTGGCACTTAAAAAACAATATTCGTCTACCTCCAAGCTAAAGAATCTTAGTTTCGGAGCTGGATGCAGCAATGTGATTGTTTCAGGAGTAGCACAACTGCTCACACTTACTATGATGCCTTAGAAGGACTCACAAGACCCAGAAACAGTTATACAAAGGTTACTGTTTATCACAGAAAAGGGTAAAGAATAGTATCAGCAATGGGAAAAGACACAGTGAGTGGAATTTGCCAGGAAGTAGGCACAGGTTTCTACTGTCCCTCCTTCAGGGAAGTCACACAGGGTGTACCATTCCTCCAACAGTAAGCTGTAGCCCAATGAGTCTCGAAGTGGAGACTGTTACAAGAGGCAGGTTAGGTAGGCGTATTCACCTGCATGGCCAGACATGATTTCTAAAACTCCAGACCCCCAGAAGGACACCAGCGTCCACCAGAAATCACAGTGTTTGCACAAGTTATATTAACAAGTTGGTGTAGCATTGTTGGTGCCCCTGGTGTACAAACAACCTTATTAGTTTGCAACAGAGGGAACATTAGAAGGGGTACACATGTTCCCAGTCACATAGCAGGTCCTCCTGAAAATATGTTAGTGTTGAACATTTAGCCTGATGTGTTAATTCTTTCCCATTCAAGGATGCAGGTTTGGGTGGTCTCCTTCAAGGGAAGATGGGGTAAGTTCATGTGAAATAGGCCTCAGCATACCTTTAAGGGAAGGAGACTGCATATAGATATGATATAGTCAATTGGTAACAAACAGATGCTTGCCTCCCTGTCCTCTGAAACAATGCCTGGATTTGTTTTGGAGAACCACCTCTAAGCCAGAAATTATTTGCACGATAGACCAACCCTCTGTTTCTGGGTTGGATCTTAACAGCTTCTCCCATTTTTCTGGCCACAGTGATTGTTTCAGAGATTACCATGTGATCAAACTTATAGCAAGAAGAGCCTTTTTGGGGGGATTACTAGGTAAGAAAGTGTTCTGTGGGAGCTGTTTAAAAAAATGCTGTTTTCACTTCATTTCATTTAGTGTGCACTCATGTGGCCTGGATGTCTGCCAGACACTTTTTCTATCATTAATACAACTGTATGATGTCCAAGCTCAAAAGTAAATAATAGCAAAGCTTTGAGAAATGCAGAGAGAGACAGCTGGACGCTCGAAGGCACATGACCCTCTGACCCAAGCAGCTCCTCTGACACTGGTATGCCTCTGGGTTTTCTATTAGGTGGAGAAAAAATTATACACACACACACACACACATACACACACTTCTGTTTAAGCCAATCTGAGCTGGGATCTTTGTCGCTAACAATAAACTTTCATGACTGATAAAGTGCCATCACACCTCTTTCACAAGTCAGAAAAAAAGTTACATAAGTTGCCTGTAGTCACAATTAGAATGAATAAGAGTCAGTATTCAAGAGTAGTTCTCTTTCTGTCCAAAACAGACACATTTTTCTCCTAATTCATGCAGCCACTAGAGTGGAGTTTCTTGTTGATTTCATCCTGCCTCCCCCACCAGAATCAGCTGTGTATTGAGATACTACATGGGAATTTGTTGTAGCATCATTAATTCTGTGGCTACTTCATTCCTGCAAGTTGGGAATGAATATTTGAGCTTCAACGTGCAAATAGAGTGGAGAGAGTTCTTCAGTTTTGTATTCTCTTCCTCCTTAACTGCTTCGTGTATTATGTTCCATTTTTTTCATAAATCACTCATGGAGTGAAATAGATATCTTTATTACTCTGGGATTCCTGAAGAACTTCAGGTTTTGGGTTCAAAAGTTAGATTCAAATAAAAACAGTTAGTTGCATTTAACTTCTAGTAAAAATCATCTCAAATGATTTACTAGGCTAGTCTATAATTGTATTTATCAAAATTCAAGTTTATGTATAATTTCATATTCACACAGGAAAAGAAACTACTATGTATGTCCCCAGAAAAAAAAAAAGGTGAAGTATAACTGTGGGGGAAAAAATCTTTTCAAATATTCTCATACTGTGAGCCTATTATAAGTGCAAAAAGATTAAAGGTATAGTATAAAGGTGTGTATTTAAATGACTACAAATAACCATTTAACTGGAGCTGCCTAGGGTACATCAGTAGCCCCTACATGATCAAAGGCTATTGCTGCAGGCAAGGTCCAAAACCACCTGCTTATACAAAGTACTTTAGATGACAGGACTGATATTATGCACGTATATTGATACTCCTTGAAACAACGATTTAAAAAAAATTATTTTAAGTATCTATCCAAAAATGACAGAAGGCAAACAGATTGAGAGTTGAGTTTGTAATTCTGCTACTAACTCATCCTTTGCCTTGTGTACAAAGGTGATAATTTCTTAGGTTTTTTTCATACATTTCCTATCCTGTTATTGTTATCTACCGGAAAAAAAAAGTCATGCTATATTGGAATTTAAATGGGCACCCTTTCACTCACCCCATACAACCCCAAGCAAAACTGTGAAATAAAGTAGCTTTGTTCCTTAAGTCCACGTTAACTCCTGCCTTTGTATAAAAGGTATATAGTAAACTAATTACACTATTATTTTACATGTTTAATGCAACCACAGGAAGAAATACATATTCCAGCAGACTTAATAATCCACATATATGTGTAAATTGGTAGATGATAACATTTTAATTGTATATCTTAGTATATATCTTATATATAATATAATTACATATGTAACATATAATTGAAGCAAAAGTTATATAAAACAATTCTCGCTTGTGTACTATGTAACACACTGTGACTTTTTAAGTTCTGTTCTGTCCTTTTTCATCTTTATTAAATGCCCGTCACAACTTGACTTATCAAATTGATTTCAAACCTGCTAATGGGTTATGATTCCAAAATTAAAAAGCAACAGTTTACATTAAGAAATAAACACCCATCAATGTCCCAAATTTCTATTTCTTTAGGTTACATGGCAACAAGGATAAGAACCAATTGAAAGAGTCTTAAGAGTAGAATATCAGGCATCAGAAGGACAAAGGAATACTTGCTTGAACGTTTTCCCTGCATTTGGAAGATTCATCCACTTAGACAGTTTTTTCTACTTGCAGAGCTCACAGTGAGACCGCACGAATCCCAGCCTCCCTTTCAGTTAGGGGTGACCAGGATGGAAGTAACGTTAGCCACTGCCAGGCTTGGTTATAGGTCTTCTCATGCATGATCCTCATCCTTCACTCACTGACAAGAGGCAGACCAACAGAATGGTCTTAAAAGCCAGAAATTGAAAATGGAAAACCCACAAGCTGGAATAAGCCTGGATACCTTAATCATTGTTCTCCGTACTTAAATGTGTGTTTCATCTGTTTCTTATGATTTTTGATGCATTTGGATATACATTCATATAGCTTTCTCTTCTGTGATTTTTCTTTGCTTATTTTTCTTTTTCCTGCCTTAGATTGATCTAAATTATTTTATCCTCTTCTATTGATTTGGAAAATATACTAGTATTTCTATTCTTAAGTGGGTTGCACTAAAAATGTAACAAGCATAACTGACCTGAAGTTAACCGACATCACTGCCAAGGTCCTGACTCCTCTACTTGTTTTCCTTCTGGTGGGAGTTCATTTTCTTTTCAGTACTTATTTCACAGAAATTCAATATGCAGTGCATTGCTTAGTGTTTGTTTGGTATATCTTCATTTGTCTCTTACATGACAGCTTTGCAGGGTAAACACTTTCATACTAACAGTTATTTTCTCTCTATATTTTAAATAAACTATTCCTTTGTGTTTTCATGGTAATTTTTGTTCTCCTAGAAATTTACATTCAATCTAAGATTATTTTTATAGCTAAGTCATCTATTCTTTCTATTGGCCCTTACAATTTTCTGTTGTCTTTGTTGTTTTTCTCAAATTTCTGATCATACACTGCTTCTTTATCCTGGGACTCCTGAGTTTTAATAATTCATGAAAATTCTCAGATATCTCTGAGTATTGACTCTCTCCCTTTGCTATGCTCTTCTGGAAAGCTTATTAGACACATG
>VMDR010030751.1:0-12269 GCA_007922815.1 Macrotus californicus
GGGGAGGTTAAGAATAGTATAAGAAACAGAGAAGCCAAAGAACTTATATGTACAACCCATGGACATGAACTAAGGGTGGGGGGAATGCTGGAGGGCAGGGGGGTGTGGGGCAGAGCGGGGATAAAGGGAAGAAAATAATTGGGACAACTGTAACAGCATAATCAATAAAATACACAAAAAATGTTCCAAAAAATTTTAAATTAGACTCTTTTCAGTATCAGAAAGATGGTGATGAAGAAGTGATAAAGAAGGTGCATTTTCTTGGCAATCCCCTTCTCACTCCAAGCATTCCACCCCCCAAATGTTATTTTTTATATTAGCCAATTGGCTTTGCTAAAATAGCCACATTTAGTTACTAGGTGAAATAAATATTTAGAGCTTTGGGAAATTATGCCCAAGAATTTTTCATGTATTTAGCAAAGGGAGGCATCACCAGCCCGTGTGTTAAATTTTGTAAAAGGAATATGGGACTAGTACGCCCGTGCTGTGCCTCTACCAACAGAGCCAGGTGACTGGAGCAATTGGAAATGACACCACTCTCCAGCTGTTCTTACTGGCTGGCTCACAGCTCACCTCATCTTGTTAGCATAATGACTATACTGTGGATTTCACAGTTTCAATGCTGAATCTGCTGCAGTCTTTCTCACTTCCAGGGAGTTCCACTGGACTTCCTTAGTCTGGTGTAAGATCTAACCACAAATTTAATTATTAGTCTTTTGAGAGAACCATGAGACTGTCTCCCACACATGACTCCATTCACTCAGCCATGAGTGAACAATCCAGCCCTTTACAGCCAACTCCCCAAACAAGCGTCAAACTCCAAAACGAGAGTAAAATGAGGCGTGCCTCGTACAGCACCACTGGGGCATGCCACTCCTGTTTTGTTTCTTATGCAATGTTTCACACATACCTGCAGCCAAAGTAAAACTTTCTCTGGTACCTTCTGACTCATATGGGCTTTAATTTAATCCACTGTAGACAATCAAAGATTCTGTTTACCTGTGCTTGTGGAAGAGACATCATCAAGGTTGCTTAGCAGTAGAAATTGATTTATTAAAAACAACTTTCTATGAGGAAATCATCCTTACGTTTTCCCGTGGATTCATGTCTTCCTGTTGATTGATTTGCTAACTGAATTACTGAAAAGACTTTCACCTAATATGTGCTGGGGGACCTAGAAAGCAGCCTGGGAAAGGCTCAATATTACAATAGAAAGAGGATGAGACAGTGTGGGGCAATGAAGGGGGCCGCATTTTCTTCTGCCCAGAAACCTCTAATAAGAAAGTCTGTGCATTCTACCTGTCTGTATGGCATTTGTCCTGATGTCAGGTTTCATAATGGTCTTCAGCAGGATGAGGGAGAAGCTTAGACAGGGAGAAGCGACATGTGTCATGCTGGGAAAAGGGCCAATCAACTGAGGAAAGGCCGTAGACTTGAGTTATTTATTACCCAGTGACTTGAGGCACCATGGTTGCCAAATTCCATTTATTGACCTATCTATGCTAACTATGCTCCTGGGGCCAGGAAGGTAAGAAAAATAGGAAAGCTACTTGTGTAAGGAGGTGGGAAGGAAAATGACTGACATTTAATGAATGATTATTATGTGCTAGCCACTATTTTAAGCATTTTTAATAAACAAAAGTACATGCTATTAGCTAACATTGTCCTTAAAGGTGAAAAACCAAGACTTTGAGAGGTCAAATTCATGAATATGGTTGCCTGTAGCAAACATGGGATTTGAACCCTGGCAGCCTGTCTCCTGTCTGGTACACTACCTAGGCAAAACAACCTAGTTTTGGGTGATTGTGATCATGGGAGTGGGGAGTGTGAATTGTGCCCCTTCCCATTTTTTCAAGAAAGCTAGTTTATCTGAATTTATTAAGGAGAAATTTCTGAATTTTTAATTTTTTGGCAATATATATTTTTAATGTTTTTGTAAAACTCATTTGAGGTTAGCAATTGAATGCAGGGTGAATGTGATCTAGGATTACTTCCTTCTTGCCCAAAGTCATTAGGTCATTGCTCAATCTGCAACTCTGTACCTATGGGATAAACCTGGACCAAGGAAGCGGGAATGTAAACAGAAACCCACACCAGTGCCACTGCAAGAAACGCCCTTTGAGGAAGCTTTGAAATGTTGGTTTGACGGCCTAGGTTTGGCTAGTTTCACCAGAGAACTAGGGAGGATGTGGGTTTCAGAATTGCCATGGAGTAGAGCCCAGGCCTGTGTGTTTATGCCCGAGTGTTGTAGCCCTATAGTTCAAAGAGGTCAGTGGGTTACAAGTGAGCTGAGATGCTGACCCTCTCAGCCTTCAGTGGACTGGGGAGCTTCTGTGTCCTGGAGGTCCCGCAGTTGATCACTGCTGGACATAAGCAGCTTCTCCTTTCAGTTAACGCTATGTTCCATATATTATATACAGGCGTGGGCAAAGTAGGCTAATAATAATAATTATAATAAACAATACAATAATTAATGAATAATAATACAAGAATAAACTTTTTAAAGATTTTACTTATTTTTAGAGAGAGGGGAAAGGAAGGAGAGAGAGGGAGAGAAATAGCAATGTGTGGTTGCCTCTCACACGCCCCCTACTGGGGACCTGGCCTGCAACCCAGGCATGTGCCCCGACTTGAATCAAACCGGAGGCCCTTTGATTTGCAGCCTGTGCTCAATTCACTGAGCTACACCAGTCAGGGCCAAGAATAAACTATTTTGTATATTCACAATTGTAAACTTACTTTTGCCCACCCTTGTATTTTTAAAAATGTGTTTCATGAAGTTCAAACAGCTGGAAAGCACTACTGTGGTCTGCTTTTTATATCATATGAATTGCCCTAACTTACCCTCAAGCTTTTTCTTTCTGATGAATGGGATCCACATCATTATATGGATCCTTAAATTTAAATTTTCTCATCTTCTGCTCACGTGGATAGTAGAGTGCCTCCTCCGAATTCTTTCACCCCTTATTCATGGATCTTTTTATTAAAAATGAATCATTACATTTTATTCATACATTCATTCATTCATTCATTTCAGTTCTCTTTCTCACTTCCAATCTCACATAGCAATTTGGTACTATTTAGTATCAATTTATTTAATAATGATTTGCTATTTGTTTGGAAAGGACAAACAAATCCTGGGGAGAGGGCACGGGGTCTACTGGGACAATCAAGTTGTCTTAGTCTGCTTGGGGCATTCCCAGTTTTAGCTCTGAAAGTTTTAGGGACGCTCTCAGTCCTGGACTAACAAAGATGGTTGGCTCCTCTGAGTCTGGCTAACAGGTAGAGCTGTTGTCACACAAGAAGATTCTTCTTCATATGGGTAAGTAGGTTTGGAGAAGATGGGGGAGGTGTTCAAACAAAATAATCTCATTTTTTTACTGGATAGATATAAGATCATCTGCTGAGAGGAACAAGAGCAAATGGCAGAGAAATTGTCACTCAACAAACTGTAGTTCTCTTGTACCATGTTCATCTAAAACAACTTGACAGCAACCTATGTTAGGTGCATCTATGCTTTCTATGGGTGGAATCTGTCATTTCTTGGAGACTGCAAATGAATACAAATAACTACAAAAGTGGAATGATCATACAGTTGATCCTTTAACAATGTGGGTATAGGAGGCATCAATTTCCCATGTGGTAAAAAATCCATGTGTAACCTCTAATTTTCCAAATACTTTACTAATAGCCTACCGCTGACTGAAAGACTTCCTGACAATATAAACAGTCAATTAACACATATTTTATATGTTATATGCATTATATACTGTATTCTTACAATAAAGTAAGGTAGAGAAAAGAAAATCATAATGAAAATACATTGACAGTAATGTACATATTTGCTGAAAAAATTCACATGTAAGTGGACCCATGCAGTCAAACGTGTGCTGTTCAAGGGACAACTATGTATTTATTTCTCAAATATGAAAGGTAAATTCAAAATATATAATCTATTAAGATGAGGCATCATCCAGATCACTAGAGGCACCTGTCTATGTAAATACTATTCTTTAATAACCACCTGCCCTTGACTGACTATCCTGCTCCTGCTTCCTGCCCCCACAACATCTATAACACACTCAGCTTAAGTAGTAGTTACTCATTTAAAAGTGAGGGTCACAGGGCTACTATGAAGGGAGGGAAGCACCTAGTTCATACTGGAGCCCTCAAAGACCCACTGGAGGGCAAAAACTGTCAGGCTGTGAGAGGAGCCAAAAACAGGACGAGTGAAAGTCAGCCTGAACTTGGATGGGTTCTTAAACTTTCTGTGACCCCATGCCTCCAGCTGCAAAATGGAGGGTGGATGGACAACGTGAGCCCCTAAGGTTCTTTGTTGAATTCTAGAACTTTTTGAGAAATTGTAAGGTGGGAGAGGCAGTTACAAACATACAAGCATATAAAGTATTAGAAGTGTTATAATATTATAACATGCTGTCTTCCACCACTCTCTGGTCACTAGGGAGTATGCAGAACTTCTCAGAAGCAACTACTCCCAAGAGTCAAGGCTGTCCCCTGTAGCCTCACCAGGACCCTCATGGGATTCAGAGGGTTACTTGATTTCCAGTATTCTGAGGACTGTGTCAGGATCACCCTGGCCTCAACTCGGAAGTGTTGGTGATGGGATCAGATCTTCTGTACTGTGGTCCATTTCTGATGTGTGTGACCTGTTGAGTCTCCAAAGGCATTGTGGCCTCCCACTCTTTGTTTCCCAACAGGACAAAGACCGGAAGCTCATATACCATCTTGTCCTGCAACTTCTTAGCTTAACCTCACCCTTGCAGATGATGTTGCCTAAAGAATGGGAGAAGTTCAGGAGCACAATTTTTACCAAGTGCACGTTCCATGTCCTCTGCTCTTCCCATGTGTGCTGGCCAAACCACCTGAACCTGGGTTACAAAATCCCACACCTTCTAATTACTTCCCAGGTGTGACCGCAATTGACACCTAAAGTTTGAACATCCAGCCCAGGGATACATTGCCTTTTTGGTGAATGTCATAATAGGGAGATTATGCTTCTTTTCAGATCCTGGACTTTACTCCATTTAGGGAGGAGAGTTTCGAAAGCAGCAATGATGGGATGGCAACATCTATCCATCCATTCTTTCATATCTCCACCCAGTCTTCCCTTGCATAGTTTTTGAGTGCTCAGTGAGTGCCATTTGCTAAACTGGGTACTGGACATTCAGTAGTAAACAAAGAAGACTTGGTCTCAAAGAGGAGTTTCTGTTTCAATACAGCAGCCCAGAGAACTTCCTCTGCTTTTGCTTCAGATGTGTTACTCGTTGCCAAGAGTCTGTAGATGTTTAGGGGCCTCATTAACTTTGGGGAGCTCTGGCTCCTCTGATCTTTGGAGACTGGCCCTTGGTTGGTCTTGAGTAGAAGTGCCACTGTAAGCGCTCTTCAGATGAGTACTACACATAGGGAGGGGCCAGGGCATGTGGCTCTCTGAAAGCTGTGTCATCCCCGGCTCCAGCCGCAGAGGTTACATCACAGAGGGAAGCTGAGTATGTTGCTAGGCTTTTTATTTTTGTAAATGAGACTTGTGCTTAATATAGAATCTGCTTTTGCTTTTTCTTTCTTTTTTTCTTAGCATCATCTGGCTGTCTGGCACCATCAAAGATTTGCTTTTCTGACCCAGCAAGAGCTCGTGGGTGTAGGGGGCAGGAAGGAGGCTGGGGAGAGGATTGATGCCAGCCTGGCTCCCGAGTGGTAGAGACACGTGGCCATGCCATTAGCATCTTGCTTGCCTTCTGGACCAGTTTCATCTGTGACACCTACATAGTCCTCACTTGGAACAACAAGATAAAAAGGGGCCCTGGTGCTGGCTCCTCTTCTAATTAACCACATACTGGAATACAGAACACAAAGTCACACAATAGAGGACCGAAGTCAAGTGCCAGAAGCAGGTGACATCTAGATTTTCAGTTCTTTGGAAGTAACTATTTTGACAAAGCCACTTTTTGCAGCTATTTTGACATGAGGATATTTTGATTTGGCCTAAAAAAAATCAGCTAATAAATGTTCAGCTTGTAAAAAATAAATGATGAGTCAAATGGAGATTTTATACTCTGACTTTGAGCTTCACCTCATCCCCAATCTTCGTCCCATTGGCAATCCACCCTACCTCTGGGGATCAAGGTATATGGACTGTGGTCAGATAAGGGAAAGGTGTGGTAGAGGGTCACAATGGGAGAAATATCAGGATCATGTAACGGTCAATAGAAGATTAAATGTCAAGAACAAGGTGACTGTCTGAACTAGGAGCAGGTACAAATTACAAGAGGGATGAAAGGCTGCTAAAGTAAAAAAAAGAGCCAATAAAATTGCCAAAGTGATGGAGCAAGATTCAGAGATGTAATGAGGGGAGAGAAATTGGTTATTAAACATAAAATTCAGTGAGATTGCATTTTGGCTCACCAGCTTTGAGACTATGTCATGAACTGCATGAAACTGTTGGGCAAGAAGATAGTCTGCTTAGGATTCAGAATAGCTCATTTTGGCTCTTCCATGGACAGTGTATGACTCATAAATATCTATACATGTTGCTTTAGGGCTTGTTTAAGCCTCAGTTTCCCCATATCAAATGCAGACTATTATGTGTACCCTTCCTTTTTCCACGCCCTGTGCTCTATGATGAGGACTGAGTCTGCAGCTTGGAAACTGCCTCAAGTCCCTTGGAGAAAGGTGCTTGCATAAGTAGTGGGTATTAGTAGAGATGAGTGTTCTATGAGTCAAGGATTTCAGAGTTGGGTGTGTGTAGCTGCCTCTGGCTGATGATTCATATAGATATCCTGATGCCTTTAGCTGGAATGTATATCGTTTGTGATGGATTTGTTTTTGTCACAGCAGAAAACTTCATTGTTACCCAAATGTTATTGACTTGAGGACTTTGCACACGAGCACTAGGAGATTAGATGTGAAGAGTGGAAAGGAATCTGGTGTTTCTGCCTGCCATGTAGAATTTTACCACAAAGAACTATGGCAGGATGCTTGTACCCAATCGTCGACTTGCCTTTGCCAGCAAAGAAATTCTTCCAAATGGTTCTGTTATTTGTCAAACTTGCCAAAGTCCCCCAGAGGCAGTTTTGGTGTAACTGAGGGTCCAGGGAAGAGAATATTCTCCCTGCCAGGTTTCACTACTTTCTGTGTTGATCTTTTATGTCACAAGACAAATCCTTGCTGATGTGGTCATGCAGTGTCCTTCCAGAATTGGTGTAAGAGTCAATAGAAGCTGGGGGCTCAACTCCCAGAAGCCTGACTTGGGGGCCCCATGGCTGGGCAGGAACCTTCCTCCCACCACTCAGAGTGGAGGTCAAGGACACATGCGTCTCTGCAGCACATCGGACCCAGCCGCACTTCCAAGGGCTTGCCATAGCTGGTCCCTTGTTCTAACAGCCAATGCTCCATCTCCTCTGGTACAGTTAATCTTTGTTCCTGCCACCAACTCATCTCTCTTTGTTATTTCTTACCATGTCCCTGACTTCAGATTTCTTATGTATTCCTTTCTCAGGCATCGTGTTTTGATTCCCTCCTCATATTTAGGTCCAAGTGCCAAGAACAGCTCTGTTCCAGCAGGAGGATATTATCTGGCTTAAAAGAAAGAATGATCAGTGGCTGCTTTCCACTAGCATTCTTTGGATTTACATGGGAATTTATTCTTGGAACAGTTTTGAGTCTCTTTCAAGTCTCCCCCCACCAACAACATGTTTCTGTCACAGAGCAGGTTTGCTTTCATTGTTTTTAACTGGATGACAATAAGAACTTTTCTTTTGGAGCCTGGGTATAAGGGCTCAGCACCCCCTTCCTCAATTATTACTCCCCAAGGACCATGGCTGGGCTCACACTGAATAATATAATGGATATTGTTACCATTTTTACAGACTTGAGCATTATCAACAGTATCTGATTGTGCGATAAACCTTGAGTTCTCTTCCAGAATTGTTAGTTTTTCCCAACCCTAGGGCATTGCGTTCACCCTTCAGGGCAGCCCTCCTTGGGTGATCAACATGCACTTCTGGGTTTAGCGGAAGGGTTGGATCCAACTGACAGTTGCATCTCTGTTGACATCATAGAGGGCATCATTATACATGCAAAACATAATAGCTGGTGTTCTTCCTGGTTCCTATTCATGTTTTGGGGGAGTTGCATTACCCCATCTGCCACTTTGCATACAGTTTTAGAATTTGCTAAATGAAGACACAGGAGGGGCTTAGCACCACACAGGCACACCTGCTCACTTGTCCCCAGAGGACCCGTCTGTGTGTCCCCTGGGAGTGACCTGGTCCTAGACTTGGCCTGCCAGGACAACAGCCCAGTTCTGTCCAGACCAGAGAATATTCTCCTTTCCCAGAACAGATGCTGTAGTTGGGAGTGTGGGGAAGAGTGGCCTTGATAAGTCATCCAGAAAGACTCCAACCAACAGGCTGAGGCCAAGCAATGAGCATCCCTTACATTTGAAGCTGCTTCCAAGTTCATGAAGCAGCTCCTAAGAGACTCACCACAACTCTTGGAGGTAAACAGGGCAGGTGTTATTGCTCTGATTTTACCAAATGGGGAAACTAAGTTCCAGAAAGTTTAGTTAAGTCCCTTAAAGTCAACTAAGTAAATTACTGGTAGACTTGGGACAAGAAACCTCAAATATCTGACATCTGCTCCAGTTTTTTCCATTGCCCCAAGCTGCACTTCAGCAAGGCTGATGTCAAACAGCAAAGGCAAGTCCTAGTCATCCCAGCTGGGCAAGAGTTGGAAACTGGCATGGACTTGCATTGGAGTGGCTGGGGAAAGGTAGGCTATAAGCACTGTTTTTATTTGCTTATATGGCAAGGCGAGGCTTCATGGCTCAGCAGGGCTGAGCTCTGTATCTTTAAAATGCTGCCGAGTTGAAGTAAGCTGGAGTTTTGGTGTTTTATCTCCTGTTTTGCCAACCACATGGATTCTGAGAAGGTACAGCCTTGGCTGCTGCTCACTACCTTTCAGGCCCAGTAAGCAGCACCATAAATGCTCACCGCCTTCACTGTGTAGGCTAAATCAACCTGTTCTCTAAATTCCTCTTAGTGAAGCTGCAGGAGAATCTCTGGGGCATGGGCAAGAAGAGCCGAAGCTCCCCAGAGTGAGAACAGGTTCCCAGATGCCACCTTCCCTCAGTTCTCCTGAGTTCCAGCAGACAACGGACTGGGCTTGCAACCAAGCAAACACGTGAGAGCGAACGTGTGCTTCTAACATTTCATAACCCACCTCCCACAGAACAGAAGGCACTCTTATCCTCACGTTATTTCCTGCCTCGTCTTTGACATTTTTATTGTGCTGAGTCTACAAATGATTTTGCATTCCTGACACCTCCCACTTGAACTGGCTCCTGGTCCCTCCAGGCATGAGGATCCCAGTCACTTGCTGTACCCCAGAGAACATTCCTGGCTCCCTTTCTGGACAGGACATACTCCTCCTCACCTTGACATTTAGGGCCTACTACTTCTTTTCCTCTTCTGCTAAAATAAATCTGGGCCAGTCAAGATTCACTGCTGCCCTGGAGAATGGGTTTGGGGGAACTGATGCCAGAAAAAGTGGGCTTTTCTGCATGTGTTGGATGAGAAGCAAGCATCGTCTTTCTGTTCCTGCTTCCTGGCTTTGAAACAATGCAAAACCCTAAGCAGAAAGCCCAGGCTCCATTTCCAGATCCTTGTCTGACCTGCACACAACTGAGTGTATCTTTGAAGCTCTTCTGCTTAAACCAATCAAAGCAATACTGTACCGTTCCCAGATTCTTCCTTGTAGATGGCCCAGGCTGAGCTGCTGGTTTGCCTCCTGGGCTCAGGTATAGAATAGAGTTGTCAACAGCTGAGGAACACCGAGCCTGGGCCAGTCCTTGTGCCTCCCCTCCCTCTTTGTTACATTCTGAAGTTTGGGTTTGATCCAGACTTGGAGCAAAGGAAGTAAACGTTTTTAGTGCTATGTGTCACCATTGAAGCAATGCCTAAGGTATGTGTGTATGGGTGATAAAATCATTAGAAAGAGGGGCAGGGGAAAGGAAGGGGAAATAGCAAATGGGAGAGGGAAATAAGGGAAGGGAAGAAAATGAGTTCACAAAGTGATAGTGTCATGGTCCCGTCCGGCAGGACTGTGTGTCGTTGTGGAATGCTTGTCCTATATCCTCAGACAAGTGACGAACAAATTCACATGGACTAGAGAAGTCTGGTGGAGAAAAAAGGGATGCATGGCCGATCTCTAAATGATAAAGAGAGGGGTCCGGACCCCTCGCTTGGACAGGTTTTTATTAACACTCTAGGTACATTGCATCCAGGATGGTTCTCATTAACTATGCACAAGGTTCCCTTTGGGTGGATACCTTTTACAGATAACAAAGGAAAGAATGTTGACAGTTGCTTCAAAGAGAAAGGTCATTTACAAATGTAAAGGAGAGAAGGCTGGGCTGTTTACATTCATGCTTGGGAAGTCTAGCACAAGTCACAGTAAACTTCTGCTGTCTCCATCCCAGGTGAGGGAGTTTTTGCAAGAGCAACTTTAACAGTGGCCTAGGGACAATGCATGCCTGACTCCCCATGGGAAAACTATTCACAGATGTTCTCTGCAAGCCATGTATGTCTGGTCTGTGTTCAGAACCAGAGCTGAGCAACTAGGTCACATTGCACACAAATAGATTCTCTATATGATAGTAATGCAGAGGAGTAGCTGAATGGCATTGATATCATCTGTCACCCAGTGCTGTTTCAAGGTGAGCACAGGAGCCGACATGTGCTTGAGGCAGAGAAAACACACCTCAATTTTAAAACTACATTGCCTCACTTGGTCCTCTGGAATGGGAATGAGCGTGACCCTACTTTCTCAACAGTAAGAGGTCTCAATGAAAGGATTTTAAAATTCTTTGTAAAATAAATCAATCACTTGTGTAAATATAAGATGGTATTTTTCTCCTACTCACCCCAAGACTTGAACACATAGCATTAGCACAATCCCCTAAAATTAATTTTATGACACTGACTTAAAATATTCTTAAGGAAAAGTCCATGACACCTGGGTTGAGCATATTGTAGGCACATAGTAGGTGCTTAATAAACATCCAAAATTGAATTTGTGACTGAATGAATGTAAGAGCAATATAGAGAAGAATATTTTAATAAGAAGATACTTGAATATTCAACATTGATTGCTTTTTGAAAATCTTTATGGTTTGTTCTGGGCCTTGAGATGCAAGGATGGGTGAACCCTCCACATGCATAGTCACTAGTCGACCTGTGATCACACATACACACCCCAGGATCCTTATGCAAGGAAGACAGGGACAGGCACAGTGATGGAGGTGGTTGACTTTGGAGAGGCCTCTAGGTTATGTGGATTCTGAGGTTGCTAAAGTCTCACCAGGTACACCAGGCCCTAGAAGACAGAACATAAGGACACCAAACGTACGAGGCGGCTCATTGTGTCAGAGAGCTGCTATACTTGTGTATGGCTGGGCCAAATGGAAAGTGTGTGTGTGTGTGTGTGTGTGTGTGTGTGTGTGTGTAGGAGAGAAGGCAAGGATGTTGGTGAGAGAAAACACAGACAAGATAGAGATCCTTAAATGCCTCTGGTAACCACTAGCTTTTCTGGTCACCATAGGTTTTAGGGTGTTTTCTATATGACCAACCACTAGCAACAGCGGGTTTCACTTATTAAATCTTCCTGGAAAACTGAAATCATTGTATAAACTCTTCATTTGTCACTGGGGGTTTGTGGGTCTCTTCATATCTCTTTAGGGCTTGCTGCCTGATGGTAGAAGGAAAGGATCTCTTCTAAGCACCTCATGGTGCCTCTGTGTTTTTTAGTCTATATTCCTCTCTAGTGTGAGGTACCCCATGGCAAAATCTCCTTGTTCTTTGAGCAGACTGAGCATAATAGGACTTAGTGAATGTATATATGTATATATAGGTGGATGGAGGATGGATGAATGGATGGATGGATAGATGGATGGACAGGTAGATGGATGGATGGGTGAATGAATGTTCAGGGTCGTGAAAAAGCTTGTAAGCCCTTCCACTCGCTCCTAAGGAAACAAAATTTGTACTTGTTTATCATTAGCCTTGCAAGTCTCCCACAGGCATAGAGCCCAGAAGAAATCAGTCTGGAATGAAGAGAGACAAGGCTACAACCCCAAAGAACTGAGTAAGCTGGCAGGTCAGGTCTTATCAGAAGTGCAGCCAACACAGGCCCCAAGGCCTGGGGGGAGGAGGAAAGGCTAAAATGTTCTGTAGATCCTCAGGCTCCTGGGCCCC
>VMDR010030752.1:0-12268 GCA_007922815.1 Macrotus californicus
TGCACCTGAATTCAAAGAATAAAAAAAGCATTTACTGTAATTTTATTCTATTGCATTTGATATTTCTATACTATCCATCCTTTCTTCTTTACTGTTCTGAAGGAGCCATTTAGACACCAATATACCTATGTTAACTTTGTTTTTAACCCTTCAAATAAGGCGAACATTAGTACTAATTGCCCAACAACTGAAACAACTTATTTTTTAATGGCATTTGTTTTTTAAAATGTTAGACAAGTAAAAGAAATAAAATTGAAAAGTTGAGAGCCACATGTTTAATTACTACTTTTGTGCTGAGGTAAATTTAACAAGAGAGTACATTTATTTATTGTGAATGAATTTCTCTATGTAATTGCATTGTATTTTTATCTATGGTTTGTTTGTGAATAAAAGTCTCTCCCTCACTACACAGTACATCCACATTCCTATTGGACCTTGGGTTTGAGTTATAATGGTATATTAAATTTTAACTGCAGACATAAAGCTGCCTTTTTATTTGAATGTGCGGCTTTATGCACCCACAGTTTCACTATGCAGCTTTCAGTATCCTTTTATGCTCCAATTTCCTCTTTTCTAGAATTCCACTGGTCCTTGAATGCTATTATTTGTATGAGGTATGTTTGATCAGCGAGGCATGTAATGCATTTATAAATTACATAGTCAAAATTTTGCAAAGAAGAACTCTAGGCTTTATTTATAGTACTTAAAAATCACATTCTTTGTCATAAAATAAGATCAGTATTAAACTACAAAATAGTAGAGATAGCTTTAAACTCTTTAAAAACCATGGGTCTTTGTATTCTGTTCTCCTAATAATTTTTATCTAGCAATAATAGCTAATCTTAAGCATGATTCCCTATGTTTTATGTGCCTTTGAGAAATGTATAGTCACTTATATGTTCCTCGTGGGTGGGTGGAGAGTTTAAGAATAACAAACACAGTTTTAAGAACTTTGTGTTATTTCATTTAATTCTTACAGTAATCCAATAAGTTAAGTACTAATATCATCACCCTCATTTTATAGGTAAGAAAAGTGATGCTCAAAAGTTTAAGGAATTTGACAGAAGATATTAATCATATATGTAGTTGTTTAGACACAAACTCAGGTCATAAGACTCTAGAGCTCACACCCTTAACCAGCAGGTGGGATGCTGCATTTTCAGTACAAAAAATGATCATATTTATGACATTCCAGAGACTGCTGTGTGTCAGTTATTTTTAATATATTATCTTACTTAACTTTTACAATAATCCAAGAGTGGATCTCTAACATCTACAAATAAAATTCTCAGAGAGGTTAACTGGCCACATCATTACAAACAGGCAGAATCTTTTCAGACTCAATCTCTTCCACTCCAAAGGAAGTAGCCTACTAATGCCAGTTGTAATGAGTGAAAAACTTTGGATGTGTGTGTACCTGACAGGTCAAGGAAGTCTCTTTGGGAAGTGTGGTCTGAAGAAGGAAAGGAGACAGAAATGTGAAAATCCACAAGAAAGTGCTTTCAGTTAAACCCTGTTCTTCTAGTTCTGTTGATTTTTAAAAAATCTAGAAGTGGCTTTTGCACATTATATTTCTGTGTGCAGAAATACCTTTTGTGGTCTGCTAAGCATGGCTGGGTTAAGGAAAAGAGCTTGAGTGGATTGATTTTATGTGAAGCCATCTCAGATAAATTGACACTAAATTTTAGAAAGGATTTTCTTTGCTCCAGAGTTGCAGGGAATGTTATTTTATCCCAGAGAATGTTTATGGTGATTATGGAGTAAAAGAAAAAAACTATGTTCAATATAAGCAGCATAATGATATAAAGAGAAGAGTCTGTGTTACAGGGTCTGTTTCTCTCAGGGATGCCCAACCCAGGGCCCACGGGTTGCATGTGGCTCAGGATGGCTGTGAATGTGGCTCAACATAAAATCATGATTTTACTTAAAACCTTTTTTTTGCTCATCAGTTTTCATTAGTGTTTGTATATTTAATGTGTAGTCCAAGACAACATTTCTTCTTTCAATGTGGTCCAGAGTTGCCAAAAGTTTAGACACCCCTGCCAGAATTCAAGGAATACTTTACCTTCCTAAACCTGACTTTTCTCATCTATTACACAGGGTAATAAAATTCTGGCCACTAAGGAAACTGTCAGCTCTAATAATCTGTGCAATCATGGAAGCAGGGGGAACAAAACATATTAGTTTCAGAAGAAAATAGTAAGTAGGAAATTAGACATCAAGTCATGCTAATGGTATATTTGTTAAGTCATATCAGCAAAATTCCTTCAATTGATACATGCACTAGCTGAGAACCAAAGGTGCAAAGTATGCAACAAATTCTACAAAAAGAAGACAAAAACACAAATGTTTAACTTTGGATAAGAAAATTTCTCTGTCATCCACTCCGAAGACTTCAGCATGAAAAACACAATAAAATGTGTGTACTTAAGGTGCTGCTCTGGACAGCAAGTCCTAGGCACACCTTCAATATTCTCCAACAGTCATGATTTTTATGATTTTCTATTTTCTATGCATATATAAACATCAACACAAATAGTTAGTGATGTTCTATTGTGTTTCAAAAAACAATTCCATTCCATGCAATTGATATATTATTGAACAATTTGAATATAATGGAAATTACATATTTGTTTATGTAGAATTTCCTGAGAAACATGAAATGAATACAGACAACTACAACCAACCAAGTTGTGCTGTGTAGGAATACACAAAACACATGCACAGACACCTGTGTAGTCAATTAATTTTGACAGATGAAGGGAATTTCTATTTCATACAATGGGCTAAAGATAGTTAATTCAATTAATGGTGTTGGGAAAATTGGACAGATACGTGTAGAAAATTGAAACTAGACCACCTTCTTATACCACAAACAAGAGTAAATTCAAAATGGATCAAAGACTTAAATGTTAGATCTGAAACCATAAAAATCCTAGAAGAAAACATAAGCAGTGAAATCTTGGACATAACTCATATCAATTTTTTATTGGATATGTCTCCCCAGACAAGGGAAACAAAAGAAAAAATAAATAAATGAGACTACATCAAACTAAAGTGTTTTTTTTTTTCCCAGCAAAGGAAACCATCAGCAAAATAAAAAGACAACCCACAGAATGGGAGAACATATTTGCAGATATACCTGATAAGGGGTTAATATCCAAAATTTATAAAGTACTTATGAAACTCAACACCAAAAAACCAAACAACCCAATGAAAAAATGAGCAAAGGATCTGAGTAAACACTTCTCCAAAGAAGACATACACATGGCCAATAGCCATATAGATTAAAATCACAATGAGATACCATATCACACTTGTCTGAATGGCTGTCATCAATAAATCAATAAATAACAAGTACTGGTGAGGATGTGGAGAAAGAAGAACCCTACTGCACTGTTGGTGGGAATGCAGATTGGTGCAGCCACTGTGGAAAGCAGTAAGGAGATACCTCAAAAAATTAAAAATGTATCTGCCTTTTGACCCAGTAATCTCACTTCTGGAAATATATTAGGAGGAACTCAAAACACTAATTTGAAAGAACATAGACACTCCTATGTTCATTGAGGCATGATTTACAATAGCTAAGATAGGAAAGCAGCCCAAGTGTCCATCAGGAGATGAGTGGATAAAACAACTATGGGACAATTACACAATGGAATTCTACTCAGCCATAACAAAGAAGAAAATTTTACCCTTTCTGATAGCATGGATGTATCTGGAGAACATCATACTAAGTGAAATAAGTCAGTCAGAGAAAGACAAATACCTTATATTTCACTCATACATGGAATCAAATGGACAAACTGAACTAACAAGGAAAATGGGGACAGACTCATAGATGGAGAGCAGGATGACAGCCAGTGGTCAAGGGATAAGGGTGCAATGATTGAGCAAAAAAGGAAAAAGGACTCATGGACATGAACAACAGTGTGATGACTGCTGTGGAGAGGTTGGTAAAAGGGGAATAAAAAATAAAAATTGAAAACAAAACAAAACAAAACACATGCCCAGACTTCAGACATCTACCAACTGCCTTGGCCATAATTCACCATGTGTGTTCATATTTTCTCACATTTGTGAGAGAGAGTGTGTATATATATAATAATGTGTGTGTATATATATTATTCATGTTCAGATTATTGAATGATATTTATATATGTGTATTTATATATTTATTTATATATAAATGTCATTCAGCAGTCCAAACATGAATACTCTTTGTTTCAAAACACTAGCCAATGGATGAAAAAGGAAACCTTTAGATGTTAAGAAGATTGAAATAATATAGTGATTTAGAAGAAACTAAAAAACATTTACTATCTCTCAGCTATAAAGAAATCTACATTGTAGAACATTGTAAACAATGACACAGAAATTAAAAAAAAAACACTTTCAAGTGCTGCACAATCATAAAAGCATGGTCTTAAGAAATAGAAACAAATGGGAAGACTTTTTGAGAAAATGGATTGAAGAAAAAAACAGCAAAATTCGGAAACAGCCTGTCCAATATTCAAAAAGAAAACAGTACCTATATGTTAAGACCTTATTGCCACACCATGTAGAAAAGGCTCACTGTAGTGCCTTATGGGCTAGTTCAGTGATTTCAAATATTACTTTAATTTCCCAAGTCTTCAGCTGTTGGGCCCAGCAACTGGCACATATGAGGGGGGATTCCTGGCCATGATACAAGAATTAGTTGAAGTAGGTTATACATTAGATCAACTTTCAATTTTGATGAAAGAAGCATCTATTAGAAATGCAACATTCAAAGAAGGCACATCTCAAAAAGAGGGAAACATGTCCAAGGATTAAGAATGAGATAGATTTATAACTGAGTTTTTGTTCCCAACTCAGTGAGTCCCACCATCCACATTTCCTTTTAGAAGGAAGTGGCAGCTCTCTTTCAAGATAAAATGACATATTTATTACAGCATTTCTGCATTTCTTTTTTGTTGTTGTTTTTATTTTATTTTTTCAGGGGAAGTTTTTTTTAATATATTTTTTATTGTTCAGTACAGCTGTCTCTATTTTCCTCCTCCTCTATTATCCCACTGCCCCACTCATCCCCATCTCCCACCCTCAATCCCATAAAGGACATGTGGACAAAGCTTAATGGGGGTAGGGTTGAGGGTGAGATGTATTCATGCATTTAACCATGTAACATATGTGAAACTGTTGCACCATTTTTATTAGGTTTCTGTCTTTTGTGAAAGTGTGTCACTGAGGCAAGTTTTTAATGTTGCTTCCCATTATTTCCATAATCCCTCTGGTTTTTATTGTACAATTTTGCATAGCAAGGCAATCTTTAAAAATGCATATATTATGTTATAAAAGAACTGACTTTAGATTTAATCAAGGGTAAAATGGCTTAGTTGTTCTTGTGTTAGCTTTTTCCTACTTCTCCTCATTCACCTCTAACTTCTTCTTTAATTATAAAATATGCTTGTTTAAAAATCATTTATTATAATATAGACTTGTACAAAATTAAAAAACAAAGACAAATGACAAAGAAAGAACTCTATCACTACGACCCCTCTATCCTTTAACCTTTCTCAGATCCATGGACAGTTACTAAAAACCTAGATTAAGTTATTAAAATCAAAGTGCAGCCCTGGCTGGGTAGCTCAGTTGGTTAGAGTGTCCTCCCAATATGCCAAGGTTGCAAGTTCAATTTCTGGTCAGGGCACATGTAAAAATTAACCAATGAATGCATAAATAATAGGAACAACAAATAAATGTCTCTCTCTCTCTCTCTCACTCTCTTGCTCTCCCTGTCTCTAAAATATCAATTGAAAAGAATTAAAGTACATTAATTGTTACTTCAGTTTTGCCTCTATTGTTAACAAACAATATCATTTTTAATATCATAAGCATCCAAAGAAATGAAGTTGCATATTCATTTATTCCATTTGTTGTATAAGTAATTCGTCTAGATTCATAGATAATTGATTCAACTATATCACATCCAGATAAATTCAGAGGATGTTTGTAGAATTATTTAAATCAATATATCTGAAAATGTGCTCTTGAAAAAATAGCATCACATCACCTGACAATTTGATAAAAATGTTAATTTTCTAGCCACATCCCAGATTGATTGACTGAAAATTTCTAGGAGTTGGGCCCATCAATATGTCTTTCAACAAGCTTCCCATGTCATTCTAATGCATACTATGCTCATGTGTGGTAACCACTGAATTAAACCATCTCAAAGGTAACTTGGGAAGAAGAACTCTGAGACCAGACTACCTGTATTCAGTCTAGGTTCTGGTACATTCTGGTCACCATATAACCTAGCCTATTTTTCAATGCTAGATGTCTCTTTCCTCAACTGGTTGAAAATTACATAAAATGTATAAAACCAATAGAACTTAGAACAAAGCCTAGTATATTGTAAGTACTCAAAAACTGCAATGTAACATTTTTAATTTTTTAATATATTTTATTGATTATGCTATTACAGTTGTTCCATTTTTTCTCCCCTTTATTTACCTCTGCCCTGCACATGCCCTCCCAGCAGCATTCCCCACTTTAGTTCATGTCCATGGGTCGCACATATAAGTTTTTTGGCTTCTACATTTCCTATACTATTCTTAATATCCCCCTGTCTATTTTGTACCTACCATTTATGCTCCTTATTCCCTGTTCCTTTTCCCCCATGCTTCCCCCTTCCCCTCCCCACTGATAATCCTCCATGTGATCTCCATTTCTGTGATTCTGTTCCTTTTTTAGTTGTTTGCTTTTTTTTGTTGTTGTTGTTTTTGGTTCAGTTGTTAATAGCTGTGAGTTTGTTGTCATTTTACTGTTCCTATTTTTGATCTTCTTTTTCTTAGACAAGTCCCTTTAACATTTCGTATAATAAGGGCTTGGTGATGATGAACTCCTTAAACTTGACCTTATCTGAGAAGCAGTTTATTTGCCCTTCCATTCTAAATGATAGCTTTGCAGGATAGAGTAATTTTGGATGTAGTTCCTTGCCTTTCATGACTTCAAATACTTCTTTCCAGCCCCTTTTTGCCTGCAAGGTTTCTTTTGAGAAATCATCTGACAGTCTTATGGGCACTCGTTTGTAGGTTACTGTCTCCTTTTCTCTTGCTGCTTTTAAGATTCTTTCTTTATCTTTCATCTCGGGTAATGTAATTATGATGTGTCTTGGTGTGTTCCTCCTTGGGTCCAACTTCTCTGGGACTCTCTGAGCTTCCTGGACTCCCTGGAAGTCTATTTCCTTTGCCAGATTGGGCAAGTTCTCCTTCACTATTTGTTCAAATAAGTTTTCAATTTCTTGCTCTTCCTCTTCTCCTTCTGGTACCCCCATGACTCAGATGTTGAAATGTTCTGGAGGTTCCTAAGCTTCTCCTCATTTTTTTGAATTCTTGTTTCTTCATTGTGTTGTACTTTAATGTTTCCTTCTTTATTCTGGACCACACTATTGATTTGAGTCCATTTTTCTTCCCATCCCTGTTGGTTCCCTGTACATTTTCCTTTATTTCACTTAGCGTAGCCTTCATTTGTTCATCTAATTTGTGACCATATTCAGCCAGTTCTGTGAGCATCCTGATTACCAGTGTTTTGAACTGTGTGTCTGATAGGTTGGCTATCTCTTGGTCGCTTAGTTGTATTTTTTCTGGAGCTTTGATCTGTTCTTTCATTTTGGCCATTTTTGTTGTCTTGATGCGCCTGTTACCTAGTAAGGGGTGGAGCCTTAGGTGTTCACCAGGACGGGGCAGCCACGTCGCTGCATTGTGATGCTTTTTGTTGGGGAGGGGTCCGAGAGGGAACAATGGCATTTGCTCCACTCTCTGTCGGTTTTCAGTGACTTTCTGCGCTACCCACAGTCAAATTGGGCCCCTCTGGTGCTGATTTTGGTGGTGATTCCCGGTGGGTGGTCTGTGTATGCTCTAGGACCCTGTGGGTCTCTCCAACGAGCTCTCCTGTGAGGCTGGGAGTTTCTTCTGCTGCCGTCGCCTCAACCCCCACAGGAGTTTTCAATCAGAGGCTTTGAGGCTTTATTCCCAGTGCTGGAACTCTGGGTTCCAAGGTCTGTCTTGTTCCCCAGTTGTTCCTCCTGGTTTATCCTCAGGAGGGAATGGGATGCCTGGTCTGCAGCCGCCACCTCTCCCAGCCAGCCTCACGTTTCCTGGATCCACCAGCAGCCGCCCCGACACGAGTCCTCTCTGCCCCTCCTACTGGTCTGGATGAATGTTTCTTCTTTAACTCTTTGGTTGTCAGACTTCTATTCAGTTTGATTTTCTGTCAGTTCTGGTTATTTTTTGTTTTAAAATTTGTTGTTGTCCTTCTTTTGGTTGTACTAGGAGGCTATGTATATCTACCTATGCCTCCATCTTGACTAGAAGTCCCCATAATGTAACATTTTAATCTCATTCTAAGCATCTTCTCTTGTGAGCATTTAATAGGCTAAATAATAAAATCTTCATCTTATACAATTATGAGCTTAATTATAATTGAGAGTATTTGAACCAGATATGATCTTGAATAATAAAATGGAGTTCAGGGATTGAGAATGTGAAAGGAATGTAAAAAGCTCTTACTGTGTATCCCAAGTTGGGCTCTGAGTAGGAGACTGGGATGGCCTCTGAGACTGACGGACACTTGTGGAAGGGAGAGAGGCAGGAAACAGGGTCTGGCAGTGGGAGTCATCAAATCCTGATGTTGTTTTGATGACAACCTCAACCAACTTCCTGTGGAAGCTTACATTAAAACAACTGATTACATTGGACATTTGGAAGGGCTTAAATGGCTTCACATTTATAGACCCTCTTCCATCAATCATTTGATGTGGACTACCCCCAAAGGGCATGATACCTTGGGTGAGGAAGTTAGAGTTAAATCTGTCCCTGAGTGTGCTAAGCTTGGTTTCCAACAGCATCTCTCTCAGATGAGACAGCAAACTTTCTTAAAGAGCTATTTAAACAGCAGGTACTTTTTAGAAGAAGGACAAGAAGAGGACGTCGCCACAGTCCCCACAATATCCCTTCTTTATGCATTAAAGCTTTGTCAGGTAGAAAAGTGTGCAAAATCAGGGTAGGTCTCTGGTGACACATAAAAAATTAAATTAGACTTATCATCATTTTCATGAGGAACAAGAAATATAAAGTAAACAAGAACAATAAAATGTTTTTCCAAATAAATCATAAGTATGTTGAAACAAGCATAATTTATATAAGGAAAAGGGATCATAGTCCTTTCTTAGGGAGGTGGTAACCTCAATTTCAGAGAACACGTGATGTGATTCTTCTATTCTCTGGAATGAATTTAACATGGTGGGAGCTATCTGTGTGATGTGTTAGTATTGGAGATGTACCCTTTGCATAAATGAAGTCCACCCAATAAATCAAATTTAATATTGAGGCAGAGATTTTGATTTCTTTCTATCTAAAAAAGAACTATTTCTCAGATGTGACATTTGTATTATATAAAGAGAAAGAAATCAAAATAATGTCTCACTAGATGTTAAATAGTATAAGAATAGAAGAAAAGAAGAAAGATATTCACAAAATACAGTTCCTAAAAGAAGTTTAAATGCCTATGGCTTAGTAAGTTTAGGTTTATATAATAAAGTTGAAAGTACATAAAAATTGTTTTTCTATATTCTAGGTAATTAGCTGTCAACTGTCTCACAGTCTTCTTTTTCAACATTTTGCGCCAGAGCCTGGTGGTTGGAGAGCTACATATGTGTTTGTCTTTCCAATTTCCAGAGACATGTCTCTGATCACTATGTTTTCACCCAAGTATACTCTAGACATGAGTTTCTGAATAATCCCACTATATGTTAAATTGGGTGACTTAGATTAGTTGTTGCTATGAATAGGTTATCTTATCAAACTAATAAATGGACTGTGAACCAGCTGACATACTGTAGCTGTAAATGGCTTGTGTCCCTGGCTCAGTTACACACCAGCCAATGGGAAAGCAGAAAGGAAAGCTCAAGGTGATTAATTGATTGCAATGTCAGAATAAATAAGTTAACTCTCACTGTTCTAAATGTAAGCTGACACTATAAATGAGAATAAAAGAGAAACAAAGCAATTAGGATGAAAGCTATCAAGGGACATCAAGGAACAATTGAGAAACAACTCCAGACTCAAAGAGAATGAGGCCATGCTTCCAAATAAATAAATTCTCACCCCTTCGCATTTGAAAACAGTCCCTGTCTTTGCCCCTTCTGTTCTTTGTATTTTATGTTATAGAAATACTAACATACTAAGAAATAGATTTATCATTTATTTTACAATACCTGAAAAATAAATGTAGAATGATTTGAGTTTTATTAATCTATTGTTATGGGTCTTAAAAAATCCTACCAAAATAATAACTGTCCAGATCTGAAAAGTTAGAACTTCCCCTACTATTCCGGAAGGGAAGAAGCTGCTGGAAGCTTCAGCTTACTGTTTTGTTCTACAAAGGGTGTCCTTCTTCAGATTTTCCTATTTCCCTACTTAAAATGAAACCTGCTTTCCAAACAATAGCCAGGTCATTGTGAACTGCCTACTGAGAATCTGGTGTCACTGTAAGGAGACATTTAGAATGAAAAACCAAAGAAAAACAAGGAAGAGAAATGAGAAGAAAGGGGAGGAAAGGTATCAAAGCAAGGGAGAACACTGTGAAAAGCGGAACAGAAAGGGGATATGTTTAAAAACTGGCTACAATAGGAAGCCATTTTTTTTTTTTAAAAACCTGAAAAGAATGGTACAGAAGCTCAAAAAGAAACTGCAAAAGATGATGACAATGACAAAAAAGGAAAAGAGAAAGATTTAAAGCCTCTTCACAGTACAAAGACATGGAGGACAACCTAAGAACAAAAATTCAAGCTCAGGTTGTGTGAATTGCATGAGCTCAGGTTGCTACATTCTTCCTCACATTCATATTTCAGCTCAAGTTTTGACAATGGGAAGTAGAATAGAACAAAGGAAATAAATTATCCACGCAATGATTAATAATACATACCTATGTCCCTCAGAGCCTAAGGCTCTCTGTGAACATTTATCAGGCACCAAGCTTGTTAGTAAATGAAAGATAGTCAAACCACTACTTTATTTCAGAGCCAGTGAAAAATTAGGGACATGCTTGAGAAAGGAAAAGTAAAAAAAAAGATGTGGTTTGGATGGACTTCACGTCATTTAGAGTTTCAGTGCAAACATAAGATAACTTTGCTGATCATTAACACTGTAGATACTTCAAATCTTTTCTTGGTCCCAAACCTGGTTGTCTCTTTTAAATCCCATATAATTTAAACTATATTATTTCATCTTAATCTCAGCCATGTAATCAAAAATTAGGGAAAATAAGATGCTGATTGTAATGTGTTTCTTACCATAGTGGATTACTAGTTATTGTGTATAGGCTGAACAATCAGAACTTTTTATCCTGTCTATTTTTCCATTCAGTTAATACATAATCATGACTGTGTTTAAAAGGCATTTTAAAAAATTTTTAAAAAATATTTTATTTATTTATTTTTAGACAGAGGAGAAAGGAGGAGAGAAAGAGGGATAGAAAAATCAATGTGTAGTTGCCTCTTGTGCACCCCACACTGGGGAACCTGCCTGCAACCCAGGCATGTGCCCTGACTGGGAATCGACCCTTTGGTTTGCAGGTCAGTGCTCAGTCCTCTGAGCCACACCAGCCATGAGGTTAAATCACATTTTTAGGCAATTTTGTCACTTTGTTGCAGTGCAGTTATTAGTTTAGTGAGGTGTAACTTTTACAATAATATACAATGATCAAAATTATCCAAAGATTGAGGAATAAGAATAAATTCTTTGAGTACATGATAGTCTCCTAATATATTGGGTATATTATAATTTGTAATAAGTATTTTCATTTTACTTACATGTTGTTTTCCCCAAACTTTTGAAGAAATAGAAGATAAAGAATTTTGAGTTAAGCAAAGAAATAAACATCTCTAAAACATCTTTTATTTTAATAAGTAAGGATAATAGCCTCTATGAAATTTATTTATAGTATTGTCTTATGAGTAACCATTTTTTTGACACAAATTATCTATTCATTACATATTCAGCTCAGAAAGAAGAAACTTCATATATAGACTCACTAGTGACTTTTTTACAATATGTTGCAGACATAAAATTTATATTTAATTAAGGAAATTAATCCTGAATTATCCTTTGTTGGCATAATTTAAAATTATAGTGTAGCTTCATTCCTTTTTCCTATTTTAAGTATTAATGTTATCTGGATAGCTTACTGTTTGAGTGCATTGGTGAAAACATTAGTTAACATGCAT
>VMDR010030753.1:0-12270 GCA_007922815.1 Macrotus californicus
AATGCAGTTTTTGTAAAAGTTGAACAGTAATTGTATTTCATTGCCTTTTACATGAATGAGGTAGCTTGTTAGAATGTCCAGTGTTTAATGTAGTTTTAAAAACTGGTCCCTTCCTCAATGTGGGATGGTGCCAGAGTGCCTGGTAGGGTAGGCTGAGTGCTCTATTGCACAGAATCACACACAGTTCAACCTTCCCTTTGCCCAGTTCTGCTTCCTTTACTCCTCAGAATTGTCCCTGAGAGTACCTCCAATAATCCTCCTGCAATTAAATATCACAATTGCAGAACCTGTTTCCCAAAGAACTGAGCCTAAATCAATAAATGGGAAAGGCCATTAAGAAAGTAGATGTTTGCAATAATATATGGAGCTACCATTAATGCAATAACTACAGATGCTTAAGGATACACTTGTGCCAGCAACTCAGATACATGACACGGTTTGCCAGAAAGATCCCATTTTACAGAATGGTGAAGAAGCCTTGACTAGGTTCTGAACAGAACTAAGTGTTATCTCTCAATTTACTTGTAGTTTCACTCCAAGAAAATTAAATACATATAAAAATACTCTAAAAATATTTGTCGTGAGGATAAAATAAGCTACTTTTAGGCTCAAACCACTTTAAATATGGGTTTTTCCTATATAAATGTCTGTTGACATTTGAAGGCTGTGTGGGATGTGGGGCAATTCTTCCTCATACAAGTCTGCCCTGCACATCTCCGGTCCCTGGCTGCTGCCCAGTTAGTGCTGCCAACCCCTTCAGTCAGGTGTCTACACTAAACAATTCCATGACTTTTCCAAAGGTACCCTAGTGACCCTACTGAGAAATACCAACCACAGAGGTCTCTGTGTGATGTAACAAGAGCTTTGGCTTTATTCTGTAAGTATTAGGAAGGCATCATGACTTTTCCAGAGGATCAGTGACTTATGTGTGCACGGGAAGGTAACTTTGGTACCAGTGTGACTGAAGAATAAGGAAGACTGTTTAAGATTGGAGACATAAGTCTGTTCTGAGACTATAGCACTAGTTGAATTCACAAATAATAATAGGCTGAAATAAGGTAGGAACAGTAGAAATAAATAGATAAAAAGAGAAATTTGGGAGGAGTTTTCAGCCATTAGAGGCTGCCTGAATGTGGTGGGTTAAGAATACCATGCCTTGAGGGGGCAAGTGCCTGGTACTCATGACCCAGAAAAGCAAAAGGTGGAGGAAGAGGGACTTTTGTGGATATTTTGTTTTCCTTTGGTTAGTGGATGGTTTTGAATATAGGTTTAACTATTTTGAGACTGAGGTAAAGATAGAAGTATAGGATATTCAAATGAAGATTTCAGTATTTATACTTGGTGTGTTGGTATACACGCATGTGTGTGTATAAATTGTCCATATATTTATGGTTATTTGACTATACAGATTTTACTTGTTAATTTCTAATCTTTGCTCACTAAATTTGAAGAACCAATAGAACCTTTTTTTTTTCCTGTGGTCCAGCTTTCTGCTGTATCCCAAGGTTCTAAATCATGCCTCATACATATTCACCCACAAATATGGAATTGCTGAGTGTATGAGTACATGTGGCTCTAGAAGAGATATAATTTTATGAGTTATTAGGGTGTTTTTTAAAGAACTTAATAAAGTAGATTTGATGGTCTATGGAACGTTTACAAAGTGCTTAACTGAAAGATTGGAAACCTGACTTCTGGTCATGACCAATGTTGCTAACTATATAACCCTAGACAATCCCTTGGACTTTGTTAATCTGAGTTCCATACATAGATGAGAGATTAGACAAACCACAAAAATGAATAGAAATGGGATTTTTATTGGTAAGAAAAAATGATGTAATAATTCAGAGAACAACAGAGGAGAAAATAAGAACACAAAAACAGAGAGGTTGATAGGGGTGTCCAACCTGCAGCCCCATGGGCTGCGTGAAGCCCAGGATGTCTGCGAATGTGGCCCAACACAAAATCATAACTTTACTTAAAACATTAAGAGATTTTTTTTGTTTTTATGAGCTACAGTGTATTTAATGTGTGGCCCAAGACAACTCTTCTTCTTCCAGTGTGGCAAGAGATGCCAAAAGTTTGGACACCCCTATAACAAATATTAAGGTATTAGTGGGGGTCATATATCCATATTTACACTGTATAACAGGAAAAATGTGCAGGAAAAGGTAGCACCAGCTACTTCTGGACCTAGAAGTAAAAAGTAGAGATTTAAAAATACTAAATTAGAAAACAGATGAGTAGGTCTCAATCCTGGCTGTGTACTGGAATCACCTGAGAAGTTTTAGGAACTTTAGACACCAGGTGCCACACTCAGAGATTCTAGTGTAATTGATACCCAAGTAATTCTAATGTATTGCAATTGCGAGACAGTGTCTATAAATTGGATCAGTTTGATTCAAGATTCTATAGCCTGCAGAGGGGAAAAATAACCCATGTTTCTGACACAACTCTAGTTTTTGAACCAGATATCACTACTGGAGGACAGATACACTTCACTAAAATAAGAGAGTAAATCAAAAAGGAGGAAGGTTTAGACTCCAGAAAATAGGCAATTAAACCAGGAGAAAGACAAAGGGAGTTCCAAGGGTCCAAGCAGAGGTGAGTTCAAAGATAATGACTTTGCAGTAGAATTAGAAAAAAGGCAGTCCACATATCAAGAGCATGGATGTACCAGAGAGTTAGTGAATTAATAGTATAAATGATGTGGTTGACCATGTGTAACATTTCATTTAAAGACTTTAAGACATCAGGAAGGTGTATGAAGAATTAGCAACAGGTACAAAGAAACATTAGTGATGAACAAATAAAACATTAAATAAACAAAGCAAATCTGGATTGTGAATAGTATTTGTATAGGAGATATATATATACATATATATGTGTATATATATACATATATATGTGTGTGTATATATATGTGTGTGTGTGTGTGTGTGTATAAATATAAATTTAAACAACAATTTGTGTCAGGAGGATGTTGTGAAAAGCAGAGATGACAGTAAAGGAGAACTGGATTATCATCTTTGTGATTTAGAAGCAATAGGTAATATACATAACTGGTGAGACGACAGATGGCGGGGTACGCATTCTCTACTGAATTTAGACTTGTGGAGAATGTGTGACAGTCATAAAAAAATCTTAAAGAGTGGAAAGTAGAAGCTTCTCTGGAGGGCTCTGCAGCAGGGTTCCTCAGCCTCGGTGCTCTCTGACATTTGTTGTGGGAGTCTGTCCTGTGTATCTTAAAATGTTTAGCAACATCCCAAGCCTCTACCCACTAGATGCCACTATCAACTCCCTCCCCCAAAATAGTGACAACCAAAAGTGTGTTTGGATACTGCCTTCTATCTCCTGGGTAGCAAAATTATCCTGGCTGACAACTACTGGAGGGTGAGGGCAGAATTTCAAGTTTGATTATAAACATTTATAACTTGACTTTTAAAACTACGTACTTATATTATTATGATACAATAAATACTAACTTAAGAGGGTTGAATGAGATGATTTTGATTATTCTTGAATTCTAAAATACTACAAAGTCAACTTCCCCAAGGACTATTTTAGCAATGTTTCTTTTCCTTGCAAACTATGTTTTCTTTTTTTTTTAAAGAATTTATTTGTTTATTTTTAGAGAGAGGGGAAGGGAGGGAGAAAGAGAGGGAGAGAAACATCAATGTGTGATTGTCTCTTGTGAGTCCCCTACTTGGGGACCTGGCCTGCAACCTAGGCATGTGCTCTGACTGGGAATCGAACTGGAGACTCTTTGCTTCTCAGGCCTGCGCTCAATCCACTGAGCTACACCAATCAAGGCCAAACTCTATATTTTTGACAGCTAAATCTCTACTGAATGTTTTCTACAAGCATAGTTGAGAAGAGAGTACCAAGTACACAGAAATAGGTAAAAATCTTACCCCTGACTTCAGATTACTTACAAACATATCTGTTTCTATTGGTGGACATAAGCAATATAATCAAGGAGAGATTTTGAAAGTTTTGGAGTCACAGAAAATGTTCTTATGTCCCAGCTTTCCCCTCACATTAGGTCTTTGTCAGTGAGCCATGCCTGACACGTAATACCCAACAATGCTATTTACAACCGCCCTTGTTCCCAGATTCTTTCTCAGTTCTGACTATGAAAACAGATTACGACCTACGAACAGTAAGTGCTAGTGCTCTTTCAAGGAAGAAGCAATAACTCAGCCATACAAGGAGAGGACAATATCCTTATAGGAGAGCCGCAGCTTCTCAAATGCTCACAAAATAGGGCTGTGTGTCTTAAATCCTCAGGTCTATGTCAGCAAAGGTTCTTCCAGCATCAACAGAAGAGACACACTAGTAACCTCTGCATCGCATACCCAGTGTGCGACCATGGTGGGGTTATCCCAATCTTTGTGTTGCCATCCTGACTGCCAGCCTGTCCCTGACCACCGCAGCATTTGTTTAGGATGTGATCCAACATAAAAAGGATCTGGCAGGAAAATGATAACAAACTTCTGGGAATAAATTTCTTTCTTTATTGTGTGTATTAGGATTGTTAGCTTTCAACAAATGCTAAAAATTCATAAACAGAGGGTTTTTTTTTTGTGAAAAAAGTTGAGAAGTTCATAAAACCTGGGAATAAACGTGGGTTTAAGGGGTGATTTTATGAAATCAGACAGTCTGGATAGACTTTCTTCTAATCCACCTTTCCAGGATAATTATTTGTTCTTCAGAAGAATAAAATTCTTTACTCCAAACCACTTTTTTTTCAGTTAATGTCATTATTTATGTGTACAGGTAGAAATAAGGGCATTTTCACATGACATGAAGTAGATTTGTATTTTTTTAAACTCAAGAACAGACTAAAGTTTGCTAGTGGAACTGCTTTGGTAAATACCATCAATTCTGATGACAGATTATTTTCAATAATCCCAGGCAATTTTGTTACATTGCCATTATGTTTAGGTGATGGCAAATTAAAATGATAAAATGTCTTTATCTCTTTCCTGCAGCTGTTTTAGCAATCCTATAAAATGAGTTTATACTGTCAGCTTCCAGAACTATATAAATACAGGTGGCATTGTTCCTTAAGTATTCCACTAGTCACCATCCTGTGTAGACAATCTAATGGCCCATTCTAAAGAAAATGTTTCGGGCTCTGTTTTTCAATTATTTGAAAAATAGACACATCCATTGTTTTGCCTGGTATCAGGGTCATCTCACCATACATATTATGGTGAATTACAATAATAGGCGCACTTGGCGTGTTGCATTAAAGCAGGAAGAGAAACAGATTGGATGGAAATAAGGAAAACTCATTTTTCCTCCTCTCAGCTGTGTGTGCCATGACTACCACCAGGGGAGCTTATTAGCCTTTCTCCCACAGTAAATGTTTCCAGAGAGCAGGGCTGAATTGAGCAAGCTCTGCGGTCAACCAATCTTCTCTCATTCCCTGCCAAAGATAAATGTTTCTTTCTTAGACCATTTAAAAGGGCTGATTCAAATCTAAACTTGGATTTAGTTTTGTTCTCAATATAATTGTATATGCAGTTTGTTTTCATTTATGGAAGTGCTTTTAACTGTTGTTTAGGAAGCTGATATTTTTGCTTAGGTACACTGGTCAGACCTTTTGTACCGAGCTTGCGGTTTCACTCCTTTCACAGATATTTTACCAAATTCTTACCATGCTTGGCACTGTGGTTTGAGCAAGCAGCACTGAATTCATTAGGCATAAAGTTCAGAGAGTCACAGAGGGTCTAGCATTCCTTTGATTCCCCTTGAACCTGAGCTCTTTCCCCACAAACACACTCCACAGTGTGCAATATTCACTTCTCTATGGGCAAGTTTTTTTGAACATGCTTGTCTTTGACAAGGGTCTCTTTGCCATGTTCATATCACTGTTGCAGATTCTTGTTCAGTGTCCCCCTTATTTCTTATCACCTTTCTCCGAATAAGCAAACTGCAGAGAGATTGTCTCTCTGCAGGGTAGGATAGGGTAGGGTAAAATAGGGTAGGATATTTGCTTCTGAAGTTTGGACTGAGCTAGCTTGTATCTGGTTTTGCTTCCATCAGACTCATGCGCACATCCATTGGAGAAATCTTACATTCTGCCAGGTACTTCACCTCAGTCTGTTTGGAAACAGTACACTTCAGCATGTCAGGATGCCCTTGTTTCTTGAGGGAATAGATGCCAGGTAATAGATGTTCATTATTGTAACAAATGAAGGAGAAATTGGGAACAATTGATTTCAGGTCAGTTTTAAATCACTTCTTTTCCTATGACTGTTCCTTTGTAATTTGGACTAATGATGCTTGAGGGCGTAGTACTTCCTTCTGGACCTCATACATCTTGATCTGGGACACAGGAGAGCATAGCAGCTAAGACCAGGGGACCTGCAGTCATAAAAACAGAGCTTAAATCATTTACTGTGTGCTTTCTCTTCCAGGAAAGGTATTTAATCTCATGTGCTGATTGGAGAGTCACAATGAAATGAACTATTCAAAGCAGGTACCAAGTTTCTTAGCAGATGTTAAGTGTTTTCACAATGTGCAAAAGAGAAAAAGAGCAAATGACACTAATATCACCTTGGTGCAACTTTTAATTTAAAGTCTTAATGTTTTCTGAGGATCCCTGAAAGTCTAGCTTCTTAAAAGCCCTCCGTGCCAGCCCTGAACTGGACAGGACTTCCCAATCAACATTTTATCCTGGGAAACATTCTGGTTCAGAACCGTATACAGTATTCATGTCCTTCAAAGAAAGTCTCACAGTTTAACCTGATGGTGACTGTTTTTTCCTTTGCAAACACTGAAGATTAATCTTATATGCCTGAGACTCAATAAAAGTGACTAAAATAATTCTTTTAAATCTTGGAAAAATGTTCAATATTCAAGGTTTCAGAAATCACTATTAACCAAAAGCAAGTGCTGTGTTCTTAAAAATATCAGATACCTCTTGCATGGTAGCTAAGATAGTGTTTTGTTTTGTTTTTTTTTGTTAGTTTTTGTTTTGTTTTTACTGACATAAAACAAAATAGAATCTCATTGTTATGATTTAATTTCTAGTTTTATTCAGTGGCGTAGGGCCTAAGTGCAGTATTAAAGCTACAAGGTACCTGGAATGTTGACAGTCACTTAAAAGATGAGGAATCTAAAGATGCTCTCAAAGAACAGAGCTATTGCCTTTTGTGTGAACATAAAGCTTTAGTATCTAGATAGATGTAACTATTCTATGTGGACTTGTGGAGACAAGCTGTTATTTTCTTGGTTGATATTAGACAGTTATTTCTAACCATACTCAGTGTTCTTAGGGTTGTGTAAAATGGGGTTGTTACCTGTCCAATTTGGAGTGCATTTCATAGATCCTGACAGAAACCATTGTTGAAAAGGAAGTCACCCTATATGTCTATGTCTATGGCTATGTCTGTCTGTGTATGTATCTGTGTATCTGCTATGCACTTAATTTCAGGAATGAGACAGATAAAAGATACTGAGAAAATCGCATATTCAAGTTCCCCATGAAGTCGATGAAATGATGCAGAATCACTTTCCATAGAACACTTCAGAATAGGAGTGAGAAAAATGGCCATGTTTACTCAGCACATACATCAAAGCCATCTTTTATAAACTACTGAATATAGTGTGTCCTTTGTGATACTTTCACAGTTATTCCTGATTTAATAATTGAATTAGCATTTCTAATTTATTAGCAACAATACAGCCATCAATTGGAACACTGATTACATTTTTATGCTGGGCCGGTGCTAAGACCTGTGATCAAAAATATGTTTTTATTTTATATTGAACAGTCCATGGTATAGTAGTCATTTAACCAGATTTGTTCTTATTTTCTGGCATATTTTTTCAATATATTCTACTGAGGGGTGTTTCAGTAAATAACAATGACATAGTCAGCTTACATAATTCGTGAGCACATTGGCATGGAGACATTTTTATCATTGTTTTATTGAATTTATTGGGGTGACATTGGTTTATAAAGTTATGTAGGTTTCAGGTTTACAATTCTATATGACATCATTTGTGTGTTTGCCACCCCAAGTAAAGTCTCCTTCTGTCACCATTTGTCTCCCTGTTCACGTCTTCGGTCTCCCCCCAGCCCTCCTTCCCTTTGGCAGTCACCATGTTAGAGTTTATATTTTCTGTAATATTGACTGGCACATACTGATGACTTTTGTCCCTATTTTTTACTGATGTTGGTTGCATTGGAGCCTAGATTAATTTGCGAACTTTAAAACTGCAAGGTCAATGTAGAAAATCAGGGAGCACCGTTCCCCACTTTACCGTACAGGACCATGGACTGACTGGAACACAACTTCTCAAACTCAGCTGTGCAGTGAAATCACCAGCGATGTCTGAGTCCTACTCAAGAGGTTGTAAGTCCTCAGATGTGTGGTCCAGCTTGGGTAAGGGGATTTTTTAAAATGCAGCAGAACTTGACACCCGTTGATAAGAACATAGTCCTGTTAAAGAAGGGTATGCAAGAGCAAAGGGCAACTTACTTCCCCTCCTCCCTCCACTTCTTCCTTACTGGAAACATTGAGCAGTCATCACATATCTGCTAAGTGTCAGGGAATGGACCAGCCAGTGAAGACGCAAGACAAGTGAAATGGTCCCTGTTCACACGTTCATTACGTTAGTTCTGGCCCCAGCTTTGACTGTGGCCTCAGCTGCTCATGTATCCCTCAGTATGCTGGACCCCAGCCACAATATGAGAAATTTCTCCTTGTCCTCAGTGTGTCATCCTCTGCAGTACCATAGTGGCTACTCACAGGTACTTGCCTGTCCCATGATGATTTACTTTCTACTGTCTCTTTTGATCTCAGTTCAATCCTCACTGCCTTGACTTTCATGCCTGCATCCAAACTCCTGTTGTCATTCCATACACCTCACTCTAGACGCACATATCATAGATGTACTATGTTCTTATGTATTTGATGTTTCTTTTTAAGCTAGACAGAAATTATTAGCAAGGAGCCGACCACTGGGTTCCTTAATAAATGCTTAATAAAATATTTATTGAATGAAGGAAAGAATAATAAATGGAGTGAATAAGTTTATCCTGGTTAATTTTTTGCTACATGAAAAACTACACTAAAACTTAGTTGCCTAAAGCAAAAACTACTTTATGATGTTTTGTGACTCTGAGGGGTAGCTGGGCTCCCCTGTGTGTGTCTTCTATTCCACATGATGCCAACTGGGATTCCAGCCATCTGGGGCTCAACTGGGCTGGAATATTCAAGACGGGTCCTTCAAATGTCTGGTGTCTCGGGAGAGTAGGACAGGAAAGCTGGTTTCAGTTGGGAAACTAGGGCTGCTTGGCTTGTATCCTGTGTAGTCCCAGGTTCTTTTCCTTTCCACTTGGTCTCTCCAGCAGGTAGTTAGATGTCTTAATAGAAGCTCAGGGCTTCTAAAACGATTCCAAGGTAGGAAGCAGGAACTGCCGGATCTCTTAAAGACTGGGTGGAAAGCTGGAACAGTGCCACTCTTGCCATATTCTATTTGTCAAAAACTCACATGTCAATTCCAGAATCACTGATAAAGGAATAAAAACAGAACCCCCTCCCCCCCAAAAAAAAAACCAACCAGACCTCCCTTCTTTATAGGAGAGTCATAAAGAATCTGAGACCATCTTTAATCAGCATAGAAACTCAACCCACAATTTAAAACATTTTTAACTTTTTCTTTTATTTTTCTGTGGGAAAGAGTATTTTCATTTTAGTTTTTATTTTATTGTGGTAATAACACTTAATGTGAAATCTACCCTCTTAAGAGATTAAGCGTATAATACATTGTTGTTAACTGTTGATACACTGTGATGTACACATATCTCTAGAGTGTATTGATCTTGTATAACTGAAACTTCGGCCCATTAACAACATTGCATTGCTCCCCTCACTCCCTAATTCCTAGAAGCCACCTGTGCACTCTGTCTAGGAGTTTGATTATTTTAGATGAGTCAGGTAAGTGAAATCACATAGTATTTGTCCTCTCACTGGCTTATTCCACTTACCACGATGTCCTCAGGTTCATGCACGTTCTCACACATTATAAAACTTACTTCCTTTTTAAAGCTGAAGAATATCCCATTGTATGCGCGCACCACATTTCCTTTGTCCGCTCAGCAGTCGATGGACATTTAGGTCGTTGCCATGTCTTGGTTATTGTAACTAGTGATGCAATCCTCATGGGAGGACAAATGTCTCTCTAAGATCTGTATTTAATTTTGGGGGGAGTAAATATCTAGAAGTGGGATTGTCGATCACATGGTAGTTCTACTTTTAGTTCTGCTTTCAAGGAACCCCCACACTGCTTTCCACAGTGGCTGCACCATTTGACATCCCTACCCATAGTACACAAGTGTTCCCGTTGTTCTACATCATCACCCACACTTGGAGAAAGAAACAATCAACCTAGGACAAAGGCAATTGACAGAATGGAAAAAAATTGCGACCATACATCCCATACGAGGTTATTATCCAAAATACATAATTCCAGTAACTCAATAGCAGAAACACGACAATTGAAACATGGGATAAAAAGTCAAACAGACATTTCTCTAAAGAAGACACGTGGCCAACTGACACATGAAAAGATATTCAACACCACTAATCATCCGGTAGATGCAAATTAAAACCGCAATGAGATGTCACTTCACACCTGTTAGGATAGCTAGCATTAAAAAGAACACAAGACAAGTGTCAGTGAGGATGTGGAGACATTGGAACTCTCTCTACGTTAAAACACACTGAACTTGACACTGAGCACCCATTCTGCCAGGCTGCTGGAAACATATTAACCAGCTACTTTGGGGGAACCCACTACCACAATTTCCTGTAATGTTGAGGAACTGAGGGGGCTTTTTGACCAGCAGTTATCTTTGTTACCAGAGAGAACCCACTGTGGCAACAAGCCCGGCCCTTTCAGGGGCAGCTGGTGTGCAGCCTGTGTGGCATGGGCATGGTGCATGTGAGTGGACATGCCCATTCCTGGATCTGGCTCCCCTTGCAGCACGCCCGCCATTCTACCCTGAGGTCTTTAACTTTCCTGAGTTTTGCTAGGATAGAGAGAAAGGCCTCTGCTTTGTGATAGGAGGAATGGACATTGCTGACTCTAATCAAATAACTTCGTTACATATTCGTTGGTTCGCTTTAGGACGAGGACAAGGTACTTTTTTTGTTGTTCTGCTATCACTCTCCTTTGCTTGGCTTAGTCTTGTTCCCTTTGTCTAAGTTTTTATTTAGACATCGTTTCAGAAATTTTTCAAGAATAGGACTAAGTGTTCTTGTACTCCATCAAGACTCTCTAAATGTTAAGATCTGTCTCTCTCACTCTAGCTCCTTCTCCGTGTCCACTTTGTTGTACAAACTTTGTGCAGAACAGTTCATGTCTCCTTATGTGGTACAGTTAATTGTGTATTTCCTAAAAGCAAAAACATTCCATATTTAACCACAACACAATAGTTAAAATCGGGGTATTATCCCTGATATATATTCAGGGTTTTTCAATCGTCCCAACTTTATCCTGTACAGCGAAAGAAAATTCCAAACCATGTATTGCATTCGGGTATCATGTCTCTGTAGTCTCCTTTATTCCAGAAGTGTGTCTCATTTTTTCTTTTGACTTTGATGGCATTAGCACATTTGAAGAGCACTGGCCTGGTATTTTGTACAAGGATCGTATGTTTAGGTTTGTCTGATATTTTCTCATGATTGAGGTCATGTACTCATTTTTGACAAGAATGCCACTGAAGCGTTGTGTGTCTTAGTCCATATCAGGAAGAATTAACGATGACATTAGCTCTCATCAGTTGGGGTTTCTGCCAAGGTTTTGCATAATGAAGTTACTATCTTCTCTTGTACTTAATGGTAAATATATTGTCTGATTAGTAACTACTCTGAGGACAGAGAAGTATCCTATTATTCATTTCACTTTCACTTTTTAACATCTGTGGATGTTTTTTTGCTGGAATCAATTTTTATTTTGATGGTTGCCAAATGGTGATCCCCTTTGTCTTTCACTCCACCTGTGCCGGTTTGCACTGTGGGATATGAGCCAGGTACTGAATGCTGCGTCTAAGTAGGGCACATAAGGGTGACCCTGTCAAATAGGCAGACACAAGGATAAGTAGGTCCAGGGGACATTTTCCGGAGCCTGAAATGAGCAGCTCATTGTCATGATTCTTTTATAAGCAGGAATGACAAATCCCAATTCAAACTTTAAGTGATGACCTATACTTTTATCTGGTGGTGGTTACACAGATATTTTTGTAGA
>VMDR010030755.1:0-12260 GCA_007922815.1 Macrotus californicus
AAATACTTTTGTTACTGAGCATTCAGGAATACCAGTCTTGGTATTCTTATCTGATTTCCTAATTGACAAGCAGAGAGGGAGAGAGGGGGAAAAAGACCTTCTGTCGTTTGTTAATGAAGAGGTCACTCACTCTCCATTCCTTTTAACCATTAGAAAAGATACTACCAATCTAGAACGGTATGGTGAGGAAAAGATAGTCACTACTTAACACGAAATGTCAGACTCTTTAAAGAAGTAATGAGTCAAACCACAATAAATAGATATTAAGGCTTTCATTATTTGATAATGATAACTTTGAAGAACTTACATTCCAGAATCTTATTCAGGCTTGAGGCAACAGGAGTGTTTTAATCCATGCTCACATCTAGGAGAGCAAAGCTATTTGCCTCAGAACTAAGGATGTAGTACCCTTTCAAAACGCCTTACTACATAACTTAATTATCTCTATAAGAAGTAAAAAACTTTGAACCATAAATTATGGAAGGAAATCTAGCATAATGATGGAATAGTAGCCAAAAACTGATACCCTTTTTGCATTAAAATATTCAGGGCTAATTGTGATTTTAGCACTTGTTTTTATCCTTGCTTTGTTCACTGGCCAAACTTAAACACTTCTCGTCTCCTTCAATGAAAAGTGGCGCTATTATGTTTCCTGGAAGCATGAGCAGGGTTCCTCAAAGCCTAATTTTAAGGTCTTAATTGGCTGAGGCAATGGGAGACCATACAAAGCCCATTTCACAGAGAAGGGCAAGATTGCCAGGTCACTTGAGAACAGATGAAGAGCTAACTGGAAACTATTGATGAAATCTTAGAGTGTTCTGGGAAGTTTTACCAAATAGTCACTCACACAGAATGAAACCCAATCATCCATCATATCGCAGAACCGAGAGGGGTTGAAGTTAGCTTGTAGAAGCAGAACAATAAAACAGAAACTGTCATCTTCACTTAATCATGAGTACCATAACTAAACAGGCAAGCCCTCTGGAGACTGGGTACTGTGATTGGTTCTGTGGAGTATCATTGATATCAAACATATGGTTATACCTTCTCACAGCCTCTAAGACCCAGGAACCATAGGTTCACATCCAAGAGGGCCGCTAACTACTAACACATTTGTTCATGTGGTACTACTGGGCCTGTCGTCTACTCTTAACCTTTGCAAAGATGAATTAGTCATTCATCCATCTACTCATTTAGCCACTCAACATCTGTTGTATGTTATGTAATAAAAGATACTCAAGATACTGAATAAAATTATCTTGGCCCTGAAGCAGTTCATTATTATTTAACTGATAATAATTAATAATTCAACAACATGCACACATTATAAAACATATAATTTGGAATTTTAAGTAAATGTATTCCTTTATCATCCACCCTAACCACTGATGACAGGTTCCCAAAACAAATAAAACCAGAGAAGAACAACTTTTACTTGTGAATTGCAAGACTACATGGCAAAAGAAAAGTTAAATGTCCAGAATTAATATATAAAAAACTTTTAAATTACTTTGTGTTCATATTAACAATAAAGACACATAATAAAAAATACATCAAATGAAATTTTACCCTTTAGGGGTTGATACAGTGAGGATGTACTAATGATTTCCACACAGCATCAGACACTCTTGAAATTTCAACAAAGATGTTTATAAATTTGTTTTATTTTGCTGTTATGAAAAAATACAAGAGGCTTCATCTTTTTCATTTTCATATAATTAATACTTTCTTATTGTTTACTCTTCCTACCCTAGTTGCTTGCTCCTTAGTTCATTCACTCATTAATTTACTCAACAACTATTTATTGAGTACTTACTATGTATTGCTGCAAAGAATTAGAAAAACCAAGGTGCCCATTAGCACTAAGCTCTCCCTCCACCAGCCCTTATTACAAACCAAAGGAGTTTTGTTTATTTGACCTGATTTTATTCTCTGTCAACCACTACAATTCCATTCTCCTGTTCAGGTACACTCTCTTTCATTTTTATTTTCCCCAAGGCCATTCACTACAGAAGATTTACTCTTCCTTTGTCTCGATTACCTATTGCAGAGCGCAAGTTCCCTCTTATTCAAATTATCTCCAATGGGAACGACTGACAATTGATGAAAATTAAATATATAAGCCAGGAAAGTTCTATAATTTCAGGAATTATAGCATGCTAGAATTTGGTACAAAATAAAGTGCACATTGATCAGAAGATACTATAAGTCACAATCACAATTAAAGTCTGAGAGAAAAACCTCCCTTTGGAGAAAATGTACAACATTCAAAAATAAAAATCTTAAATGGTATTATTCTAATTAATTAATCTACATGAAATAATCAGACATTGATATTTTTCAGCTACATTTGCAGATCTTTAGAAATTACAAATTAGACCTAAAAAAAAAAAACTACTGTCCTCTCCCAAATAAATCTTTGCAAATAAAGCCTCTAACCATTCACATATTCTGTTCCTTCACCTGAAATAAGAAAAGGAAAGAAGTCGTATAGGGGAACATACGTAAAAATAAATAAGAACCTGTAAGGACCTTTCTGTAGGTAATCAGGACATCTCTCCTTTTCCTTCCCAACGTCTAAATCCCCCCAAGGTGCTTCCTTCATTCCCTGTAGCATAAAAACCCACAGACATCTCCTCTCTCCTGTTACCATGATGGCTACAATGTTTCTGATTTAGCCAAATCAACAGGTACTAATAACATCTGACTAGTAGGGAATCATCCTAGTAACAAAAATCACAAAGAAAATGTCTCTTTAAGGTGAGTGCTACCATAATCCACAACTTATATTTCCTCAGAGCATTTATAGCATTTGATAGTGACAGAGCAGGGGTATCACACTCATTTTCATCGGGGGCCACATCAGCCTCGAGGTGCTTCTGAGGGCCAAAATAATTTTAGGACTGCATAAATGTAAATACTCCTTAACTGTCAAGGAGTTGAAATTACATTCGGCCCTTTGAAGGCAACCGTGAGGCTGATGCGGCCCCAGTGAAAATGAGTCTGACACCCCTGACATAGGAGACACACAAAAAAACATGCCTTCAGTGGCTGTTTCCTCAGGAGCATCAAACCTCCATGAGAAAAAGAAGTCTGGATCCAACCAGTGCCATTCCGTCAACATTTCCCTTTTGTAAAATGTCCACCTACAACTGTTTAATCCTTCATAGCTTTTTATATGTAAACTTTTCCATAAATGCTTATCTGAATTAGATTTACTAATTCTTTTACTCCTTCACATATAGAACCCAACGGAGCAACACAAACTCCAAAGAAACTAATAGGCAGTCACTAAAAACGAGTCCATTTTAGCTTTCTTGTGGCTGACTGATCAAGACAGTGCTTCCATCAGCACACACCGGACTGAGGGAGAAAGAAAGTAAACCACAAGCCAAACGTGCATCTCCCAGTCATAGGTCTCATTTAATATTTCTACCCAGGTAATAATACAAATAAATGGGTATTTCCAAGGGAAGGGGTTAAAAAAAGTGAATTTAGGTAATGACTACATACCAATTTCTTACAAAGTGAACTTTGGGTTTGAGATGCTGGAAAGTGAATGACATACTTGAGAACTAGAAATTTCAACGAGTGACACATTTCAAGCTACTCCTGGAGGGAAAGTGAACTGAAGAAGGACTACAAAAAGATAAAATGCAAAAGGAAAATAAAACAGAGCTGTGGGAAAGTAACAGGACGCCTAGTCGCCTGAACACGGCTCTGGAGGCATGAAGACTGAAAGGCACCACACCAGCACCGCGAACGAGTCCGGGCTGGTTCACAGGGACACGTGCAACCAAGGCCAGGCGCTTATGTCTTGTCTAACACAACCCTATGGCAAGACCTAAGGTACATCAGATTAAGAGGAAATAGAGATCCACTTAAGTAAAGTGTTTAAAATCAATTAATTAAAAAGCTGTTGATGCAGGAGCCTCAGGGGGAGGTACAGGTATCCACCCAAACTCATTTCTGATACTGGAGGTAGCTAGCTACACAAAGTCTGAGAGCACAAATCCTAAAGCGCCCGTCTGCCAGAAAATACATTTTAAGAGTTTGCTCTACAGATTCCAAAAAGAAAGGAAAAGAGGGTACATTTCTATGGGAACTGTGTAAAAAGCATTAGTATTGAATTCAAACCCAAAAAACAGGAAGACATTCCAAATTCTTATTAACTCTTATTTTTAATGTACTTAAATCAAAGCGTTTTTATTCACTCTTGATAGCTAATTAGGTTATTTCTCTGTCTGGATAAAGAGAAGAACAAAAAAAGTGATAATTTTTAGACTTAAGTATAAAATTAGTATAAACAGACATGCAGATATCAATACTGTAGAACACTATAAATATATTAGGCCAGAGTGGCATTTACTTTGATTTCCAAATGGAATGTAACCACATATTAACTAGTTATATTTTTTCCTCCTTTAACAGTTGATGTTTTCAGAATGACTTCTGCATGAAGAATGTTTGCTTGGAAATGAGGTATTTCAATGAAATTGCATTTGCCTCTCCTCTCCTCCCTGATGAACAGCATTATGATAAAATATATTTAGAGAAATATTGTATTAGTATGTTCAGAGAGATCTCTGAAGGTGTATTATATACACAGCAGCCGTTTTCTCTTCCCTGTAATATCCTAGATAACATTGTATCCTCACCACAACAAAGATACAAACGTTAAAGAGAGCCCATCAAAGGCCTCACTGATATGGACGAAGGAGATGGTGTGCCTTAGATACATACCTCAGTGGAGTGTTCACATTGAATAGCCACAGCCACAGAGTGCCTGGAGAGCAAAACTAGCCCATTATTTAAATGAGCTTACAATATCAGCTGCAGAAATTAATTTCAGTGCTTGATCATAATCATTAGCATGCCACTGCAACTAAATCTCACTACAAAGATGTCTCCCCTTCAGAAGATCTTGGAATAAAGGACTCCTTCCAATTGGCACAAACATTTCAGTCTCTAATAACTTTATAGCTTCAAAGCATTCTTACATCGTAGCTAAATCTTACAAAGATGTGCTTCTTTGATAAGGTATGCTGCATCACTCTATGGTCAGAACAGAAGGGAGAGATGTTAACCTGAGGGCAACAGCTGTAGCATGGCCAGTCTCGGCTGTGGTTTTAGTGGGAGATGCAACTGTGTCAAGGAGAAAAAGAAGGAAGAAACTGCGGATCATAAATTGGAAATTCACCTGTCCTGTCTTCAGTGAACTTTGGAAGCTTTGTAAGAGCCAGATTTCTCATGACCACAAAAGTAAGTCAGAGAGAATAGGTCTTGGAAACAGATGCTCCCTGGGATATATGTAGATGGATATGAAAATGTATTGGTTGCCCTAAAAACTACAGTCCTTTAATCATGCTCAATTTTAAAAACACAACAAAACGGTATGGTCTTGGGAGACAGATATCAGTTTCATGGTGAAGGCACATGCAAGAAAAAGTTTGACCTTAAGTTTCCTGTTTAGGGGTGAGTCTATACACAATATTAAAATTAGCTTAATTAATTGGAACCTGAAGCTTGAAGTTCCTGTGAGCTACTCATGAAATTATAGGCTATCATGTACTAAAATAATGTGAAAGAAAATCTTGGAACTATACAGCTATCACAAGTAAATAGTTTATAATTAAATAGCTAAGCTGACTATTTTTTTTCTGGACAACATTTCTAGAGGTTCAGTTATTATTATTAGCCAAAAAGACTAAGATTTTGACAAAGCAATTTTCTTTCTAACATTTTTAACAAAAACGTGATCTCTTTACAACTTCAGGAAACAGATCCCAACAAAATGAGGGAGGACAGGTTGTTTGCGACGGGTAAGGGCTGCTGAAGGTGGTTGAGTAGTACTGGGGCATTCTGATGTGCCGTGTGGTAGCAGGAACACAAGCATGAGTTTCCCAAGCCCTTTCTCATCCATAATTCACATTTTAAATGTGTAAGAAATGAACTGTCCTCACTTGCCACCCAAACTCAGCTACTGACTGTAAAATGGGATTAATAATCTCAAATGCTTATTTTAAGAATTAAAGGGGATATTACACATAAAAAACTAATTAGCAAGCTCTCAAGAAACGTTAGCTGCTACGGCCACCTCAGTGACAATGAGGGTGAACAGCTAGCTGAACATAGAAAAGGTCTAACAGAACCTGTAGGAGACTGTGGTAAGGAATCTTTCCAACACGTGACACGATTAAGAAATGAATTTTAAATACTGGAGTACAAGGTCAATAGTCTCAATAGGGAACAAAGCAAATCTGTAATCCTTCATGGTTGATGTGATAATCAACTATGACAAATGATCAAATGATTCATCTAATCTAGAAAGGAGAATGAGTGTATCAATGTCTTTCCAAATACTATTAAGAACTTGAAGGACTTTACTCTGGAAAGATAAATAGGGGAAGGGTTCTCTTATTGCCAAGTATCCTAGTTTCAAAACAAACAGCAAAAAGAGCTTAGTGAAGTAGGGCATCCTCAGAATAGCTTGGTGAGGTAATTCTGAGTTGTCTAATACTTCATAGTAGCTCCTGTGTCTTGAAGAAGCAGAAAAAAATAAATAAATCAGTACTGATGTTTGTCTTCTTTTTGATGGCTAACAGACCTAAATGGCCAGTGTAGATGTGGTAAGGGATATGCCTTGTAATAAGGACACCATAGTAAATGGGATAAAAGGGGCAGGAGGCTAATCCTTGCTATCCATGTATCCATCTATCCATCCATTCATCCATCCATCCATCCATCCATCCATCCATCCACCTACCTGTCCATCTAATACATCCAGTAAGTATGTTTATTTCTTGCTTAGTTATAAAACACAGGGCCAGATGCAATGGAAAAATAATGATCTATAAAACAAGATTAAAACTTAATATAAAAAGATATGCAGATGCCCAGAGAAAAAGGCAGTAAATGACAAATGTCATGTAATAATATCCTAAAGTTTTAGTAGCAATGGGTGGTAAAAAGAACAATACCACTAGCAAGGGTGATATGGGTAGAGTTTTAGTAGAAGAAGAGGGGGGAATGGCGGGACTCCTGTAACAATCTGAACTTCATTAGTTCAGCAGTGAGGAAGCTGCTGAAGGTTTCTGAGCTGAGGAGTCATGGGGTCAAAGCTGTATGTGACGAAGAGTCACCTGGTAGAACTGACGGGAAGAGCAGCTGTGTGTGCATGTGCACGTGTGTGTTTTCTCTAAGGAAAGGCTACTAGATAGAGGTCAACTGGAGGGTGTGTTGCAAGTAATTTATTATAAAAAATACAAAACCAAAGTGTGAGAACGATATACTTTCTTGTATGAATCTTAGCATATTCAAGGTTATTTCTAAAAGATGTAATCCTTACCAAATGCTTTATCAAATAGCAGAGGAATGCACAGAGAACAGCCCAGGCCTGGGAAATGGTGTGAACTTGGACATATCAACTGAAGTGCCTGCTTGGGAAAGTCATCTGTCTTGGTCCTCTGGCAGACTCCCATGTGAAGACCAGTCAAGTGGAAGGTAGAGATCAAGAATATCTTCAAATAAGAAGCTTCTGCAACCCATTAAGAGATGAAATAAGAAAGAGCTAAATAAGACAGAGGTGGTCTTACTGGAGAGGGAGGAGTAGATACGTGAGAAGCAAGGAAAACTGTAAAGTCTTCAGCTTCATGGGACGAAGAAGTGGAAGAATGTAAACTTTTCCTTCAAATTATAAGTGTAAGGATAAGTTTTAAGTGCTCTCATGTTACAGATCAATGGGTGAGTGGCAGGAAAACCACATCAATCAATAAACAATGCACACACAAAACACAAACAGTGTAACCCCATGTCTACCTACATGTTAGGAAAAATGCCTCTCATTCACGGGTCCCTTCCAGGTCCCTGTCCTACAAATAAATTCTAAGAAAGTATCCTCTGTCCAGTCACTCACCAACTGTGTAAGTGGTGCGGAGATTCAAAGAAAGAGCAAAGGAAAACAGAAAAATCAGCTGAAAGGAGTTTCTCAGAACACTAGGGAACAGTGAAACCAAAGGAAAACCCCTTAAGAAGTTGAGATCACCACTGACAGAGACAAACCACGTACGTGAGAACCTTTTGAAATGAAGTGTTTTTTAGAGGCAATGCCTTGAACAGCACAATTTTAAAGCACTGAAAAAACAACTTTATCCTATCTCTGTTATTAGTAAAAGTGCCCATCCTCAGAGATATCTACACGGCCAGAATAATGGTGTATGGTATATCAGATTCATCACTAAGCTGGCTCTACGCCTTGGATATCCACATATGACATGTATTATCCTTTGGAAGCAGCCTGCAAAAAATATAACCACGAGAAATGTTCTAAAATGTGAATTAAAGCTCAAAGGTTTCTGCCAAAACAGTTCTCTCAGTTTTAACATAGCAAATCCAGTAGCTACCACTCATTCCATCCTTTTCTCCAAACAGGTATTAAGCATGTACAAGGCAAAGATCAATTAAACCCAATCAGATGTTAAGGAGTTAATAATCAAAATAAAAAAAAAACACTATGTAAAATATTATAATGTGAAGCTGCCAAAAATAGTAGCGTATTCAAAGGTAATGGGAGAAAAAATGCCTAACTCTTGCCCTCGTTCTTTCCAAGATTCACTTCTCTGCCTTTATTTTTGACTTCATCCACTGTCACATCTTCTGGGATTCTGCTGCATCGACTAACCTTCCTTTCACCTGTTCAAATTCTCGCATTCCCGAATCTTTCCACTCAACATCTGCAGTCATGCTTAAGCTTGTTGACAGTCAGCGGTGAGAAAATACTACCTTAAAAGTTATATTCATGCTATTATTCAAAACCAAAACAATTTTAGACATACGCATATTTTTCATATTCTTTGCTTACTTTTCTGGTATTCAGGTATTTTTAAACTGTTTCTTACATGTTAAACTAGAGAACTAGCTCAAATCATAGCACAAGATGGGGCTAGAGTTACTGCTACCAATGTTAGGGTGTCCCTAAATGAATTGGGAAGCTCTTAGAAAATATCACTGTGAACTGAATAAAAACACAAATGGTTTAAATACTTCTACTGCAAAATGTAATACATAACTAAAATATTAGAAAAGACAAATATTACCTAATCCCAGAGTGTCATAAACAAAATGTAAATCACTCCAATTAAATTACTTAATTTCTGCCAAATATTTGCTGAATTTTTTTTTTGCTGATTTTTATTTTTGCTTATGCAGAGTTCACTTTGGCTCTGCAGAATCCACTGTGATTTCTTTCACTAAACGTTAATATTATGGCTCCCTGATTAACTGTGCAGCTGTCACTCACTCATTCACTTAGTTATTCAACAAATATCTGATATATCGACTATGTGCCATGCTTTTTCTAAGCATCAGGGGATATAGTGTTAAATGAAACAAAACAAATAAAAAATCACTACTTTCATAGGACATCTATTCCATTTGATACATTCAACTTAACATACTTCTCAACTGTGTCTACTCAAAACTGACTGAGGTGAGAAATTGGCTCTTTCTGGGCCAGGGCGGTCCTCTGAATGCTGCTGCACCCACAGGCATTGTTAAGATACGAGTTCAAACTGCTGAGCTGAAAAAACAAAGGTGGAGCTATAACGCATCTTTCGCCCACAGCCCACTTCCTGGCACTACACAGATGATAACCAAACACAGACCACCAACCACCCTGAGCCCTTAGTCCTCTGCTGCAAAACCAGTACGTTCTGAAGTGGCTGGAGGACTATTTCCCTTCTTCCACATCCTACTAGCACTTCCCTTTTATTCAAAAAAGGCAGCTCCATCACAAAGAGGCCTTGACAATGGCTTGTTTCATCCTCACACGTACATTCCTAATATGGGATACCCTATGTAGCAGGAAGGTACGGATTCAGGAAGCCTGAATCTCCAGCCCATACTGCTGAGAATTACTGTCTTCCTAGCACTGTCTGTCACACCGTCCGGGCAGTAGGGAATTGGTGAAGGTCCACCTCATCCAACGAAGCCAAATGAGTATAACACTCCAAATTGAAAACTGGGTAAGAAAATCAAATTTTATCTTTAAGGGAAAGGAATTTCAGAGACCTATGTCAATTTCTAATTCCCCCCGAATGAAAAATTATGTAGACTAAATTAGAGCCAAAACGGCAGACTGCAAAGCACATTTAAATAAGAGTTCACAGTTTCAGTTTAAGACAAAATAAGTTCAGAAAACTGTCTGCTCTATTCATAATCATTAGCACTTAATATGGCAAGAATGCAACTATATTATATTATACAAATGTCCCTTCTCGAGATTTTTGAAAAAAAATCCTTCTAACATCCACATGATTTTAGATTTCAATAAACCTCATAGTTTCAAAATATTCTTAGAGAGGAATACATGTACATACAGGAGCAGCAGGTTACCAGAACACTGAGAAAGCAGGCAGAAGTTGGTTTATGAAGAAATTATTACAATAACTACTTACCCATTAAAACAATATCATGCCTTTATCCCCCAGCTTCAGTTTACAACCCTCTGCTCTCATCTTCATTGTTATCCATAATAATATGGAACTTCTCAGGCAATAGTTACTGAATTTCTAAGAGGCCCATGACATTGACTCCTTAATAGATTTTTCCCCTTTCGAATGCTTCAGCACAAACCCACCGGCCCAGAAGCATAGGACAACTCAGATCCTCAAGTCTGGCAGCACTCAATGGTGGAAACTCCTTGTACATGTGCCTCAGTTAACCTGGTATGTGTCAGTTAATATGACTTTAAATCAAACTAAAAATATTTCTGCAGAGAATGGCACTAATGCCAGCAAATTGGAAGTTTCTCTGTCCTGTTTTATTTATACATAAGAACCTTGTTGTACCTAACTAATACGTTTCTAATACACTGAAGGGAACCAAATACAAGTTTCAACAACAACTGACTTCGATACTTTAGAAACTTCCAAATTTAATCGTCAGTCTTGCTGTCCTTTACCTCGTCTATGTAAACCACTATCCACGAATGCTGATGCATGCAAGAAGAGATTCCTAAGCAGATAAAGTCCTGCACAGAATCTCTCTTCTTCCTTCCATCTATGGAAATCCTTCTGCATTCTTCAAGATCTCAATCAAATTGCAAGTCCTACTAAAAACCTCACCCTATGGACCTCATCAGAAGCAATCAATACTCCTCTTTCACCAGGAACCTGTTGCTTATATTTCTGATAACATTCATTTCATCCTACCTTCAAATAAATGTAAGTCTCCAGCTATAACAGCCTTTGCTTGGTCTTCATTACTTCTATCAAGAGACAGCAACATCTCACATACATAAGGCAAAAGCCACAAAAGTTGGGGTCTTCCTAAGACTTTTCATTCAGGATTTTAAAAAACAGGTGAAAAATGGACCCATCTTTCTCTCCCACCAAATCCGCCCTTACTTCCTTGCTTTCTTACTTCCCCCAGTGGCCAAACCACTGAGACCTTACAGGGCCTTTGAGTCTTCTGTCTCACACGGCCCAACCCTGCGCTAAGTCCTCTGCAATATCTTTGCATTTGTTGCCACTACAAACGTCCTCTGCCAGTCCCTCTTTTGCTTTTATTGAGATGATTACAATAGGCTCCTAACGGGATGATCCCCACGATTAATACTAAGATAGGCTCTAATTACAATAACAGTTTCAAAATATATGAAGCAAAGTAAATGACACGCACAAAACCTCAAGGTGTAATCGGATATTTTAGCAATTCTCTATTAGCTATCTATTGACAGACATAGACAAAATCAGTAAGAATATGGAAATCACTAGAGACAGAGAACATGGTGAAATAATTTGGCATAATTGACACCTATAGAACATTTCACGATAATGCAGAGCAGAACTTATTGTGTAGTGCACATGGAAAACTCATCCAGTTAGACCATATTTGGGGTCATAAACAAGCCTTGATAAATTTCTAAGCATCAAAATCACGAAGAGTATGTTCTATGACCACAAGAGTAGTAAGTTAGACATTTTGTTTTGGATAATAAAATATCCAAAAAACTTTCCACATAATTCAAAATGAAGCAAGCAGTACACTTCTAAAAAGAAAAAAAAAGAAAGCCATGGGTCAAAGAAATCATAACAGAAACATTTTCCACTTCAATCTAAATTGTAATGAAAAAAACTACTTTGTAAAATTTGTAGAATACAATTAAAGTATCGCTAAAATGAAAATTTATAACTTTAAATGCTTACATTTGAAAACAGGCATTGAAATAAAGCTTCCAACTTAAGAAGCCAGAAAAAAAG
>VMDR010030756.1:0-12267 GCA_007922815.1 Macrotus californicus
ATAAAAGTTTTAGAATGATCTATGAATTTGCTTCAGGAAAATCTAAGATGCAAAATCTAATTTTGTAGAATGTATGCCATGTCTTTAAACTATAATTTATTTCCCATATTACTCCCATCCCCCACCCCACTTCATTTTTACTAGATAATGGGTAACATTATTTGATTTAAATAACTCTAAGTAGATTATTTTCATGAGTTCATTATTGGATAAGACCTACGATATCAATGTGTGGGCTTCCGTGTTACATTATACAAAAAAGGGGCATCTATTTCTTAGTTAAATATGTGGTCAAATCAAGATATGTAAAAAGGAAAACTTATCCTGGCTCACCAAACCTAAAGTCAAGCAGGAAATAGGAGTTTGAGGACAGGGAGAATGTGTGGTCATTGCCTAATGGATACAGAGTTTCCATGTGGGGTGATGGTAAAGTTTTGGAAATAAGACGGCCCCACAGCATTGGGAATGTAGTTAATGCCACTGAACTGAACACTTAAACATGGTTAAAATGACAGAAGTTGTGTTACTTGTGTTTAACCACAACAACAGGAACAGGAAGAGACGGGGTCAGTGTGTCATCAGCTTGAGTTGCAGATTATGGGATGCACTGTAGTCGGTGACTTGTACTCCCCACCTCCGGATTTACCAGTGACGGTGAATTTTACATTTTCATCTGGCGAGCTTTACACTCCTTCCTGCTGGTTTGATCTGGCCATTTCTTGCCAATTGAAGTATAAGAAATTCCAGTGAAGACATTACTGCTTTCCCCGCAATGATCTGTGGCAGAGATTTCGCTTGCACTGGCAAGAGTTCTTAGTGGTATAATTTATATCCGAAATTAAAGTAAGATCCTTGACTCTGTTCCGGGATTAATATTCAGTGAAAGAGTAATAAGTAAGGAATAAAGAAATATCCAAAATGTTTCAGTGACCACATTTTTTTAAGGGCGCTGAGAAGAAGTTAGCCAATAGTCTGCTGTACACTGTTTTGGGGTGGTTTTCAGCTTTATTGATATACAATTGACAAATAAAATTTACACATAAGATATTTAAAGAATACGTTATGGTGACTTGATATGTATGTACCTTGTGAGAGGATTCCCACCATCTAGTTAATTTACACATCTATCTTTATGTGTGTGTTTGAGAATATTTGAGTTCTACTTTCTTAGCAACTGTCAATTACATAAGTGTTATCCACTATAGTCGCCACGTTTCACATGAGATCCTCAGCCCTTACTCATCTTAGAGCTGAAAGTTTGTACACTTTTACTAGCCTCTCCCTATTCCCCCAGTGCCATCTTTGAATGGGATGAACCGAAGTGGAGACAGGATGCAAATTCAGAGAGTAGACAAGGGAAGAAGTAGAATGGGCTGGTCCACAAGGGTGTCAGCACCTAGACCAAGGTCTCATCTTAACCACCTTATCCTAAAAAACCCTCTTTACTCCTTCAGTAAAGTATATGCACACTCTCACACAAGACGTGCTTGTATTTGCTCTGGCACTTTTTTATGTCACTGGCAATTGTTGTAATTGGTGATTTAACTAAATGTGATGTGAGGCACTGAAATAAGAGTGCAAAAAAGGAAGTATTTATTTTGTATGAAACTAAGTTGAGTACTTTGGAAAAGCTAGATAAAAAATAAGTTGCACTGAAAAATATAAATTTCCCTATGGATGGGACCAGTATCAGTTATCAGGGAGAATCATTGAGACCAGTGTCAGTTATCAGGGAAAATCATTGAAACCGAATATTATGCATTCAGATTGCTTCATGAGTGGTTTTAATTAAATGTTTCACTTTAAAGAAATGTAGAAGATGCTCTTTATGAGTAGTTGTTTTTTATATAAGAAAGAGGCCTCTGGAAGCCAGTCAGCAACCTTGGCTCAAGTCAAAATATGTGTGTGCTTTACATTAAGATATATTAATATATAAAATTAATATATATATTTATGATTCACTATTCTAGTAGACATTTCTAATTACTGACCCATTTCCAGCCCCAACATGTCATCCTAGAGGACCTCCATGCTCGAGGGAGTTGGGAAGGTTTGGATGTGCTGTGTCCTCCAGACTGGAGTTCCAGCTCCAAGGGATTTCCTAGTGTTCTCTGCAGGTTAATGGAGATTGCTGTTAGGGTAGAATACACAGGTATGCACAGATCAATGCCCCGCAGAAGCATAAATAGAAGGGAGCTAGTCCTAGAATGGGACAAAGAAGGGCCTGGAAAAGAGTGGGAGAGAAATATCAATACATGGCAGCTCATGACCTTCAGCCACTTTCTAAGGAATGCTTAGGTGCCCATCTAGAAAACTCTCATTTAACCATTACTTGGATCTGAGTTCCCCATTTTCCCAACCAGTCTCAAAAATGAGGCATTCGCAGGTAAACAGAGGTGCTCACACAGCAGAGAGAGCCTTGGGCCGTGCTGGCCTGGGTGCCTGCCCCAAGCTGGCCACCGGGTTAGCATCCTTGAGCTCCAGGCCTTGTCTGAAAATGAAAAGTACGCAATCTCTTGACAAATGACAAATAACAAGGGCCAATCTCTGCACCTGCACAGTCCTTTCTGCACTAGCGTCATGTGTTCTGTTGCCTCAGAGCTCGGGGCCAGAAAAGAAATGGTCGAGTCTCTTATCTGTTTTGATTTCTTCGACCACCAAAAGAGCTTCCACCTGTAGTACCTGGGCTAAGTTACTAAATTTCTCTGTCTTCTCTGTCTCACTAAGCGGTAAATGAGGGCATAATAATAGCTCTGTTGTGGGCATAATGTTAGGGTTTAGTGGTAGCACTGAGTGCTACAGATGAATCACACAGATTTATACAATACATGTGATATGTAACATGTGATGCATGTGTGCATGTATGTGCACCTAGATTCACACACACACACACTATCTCTAATGACACTACCCTAACACAGTGCTGCACCCACAGTCAGCTAGCTCTTTTCCATTTGCCGAGGCTGCCATTGACTGGCTGTGTCTACGTTCATGCAGAGTAACAAACTGGAAAGAAAACATGCCTTTAAACTTATCATTTATAAACTTGTTATTCAGATAACTATAAAAAAAGTCATCTTATTGAAGCATTTTACTTTAACCTAATCCAGTCACATTAATTTGTTGTACAACCATAGCATCAATTGTCTTATTTTTTTGTGTTCACCAAGGAGGAGAGATTTGAAAAAGGGAAATATCAATAAAGATAGGCAGTGGGTGAGAGCATGTATTAGTTTGCAAGGGCTACCTCTACCAAACAGCACACACTAAGCAGCTTAAGTGACAGAAATTTATTCTCTCACAGTCTGAAGGCTGGAAGTCCAAGATCCAGGTGTCTGCAGAGATGGTTTCTTCTGAAGTCTGTTCAAGGAAGTCTGTTCTCTACCTCTCCCCAGCTTCTGGTAATTTGTGAGCAGCATTTGGCATTGCTTAGCGTGTGGAAGCATCACCCCAGCTTCTGTCTCTGCCAGCACATGGCAGTCTTCTTCCTGTCTGTGTCTCTGTTCTCTTCTTTATAAGGATGCCAGTCATATTGGATTAGGGCACACCCTGCTCCAGTGTGATCTCATCTTAACCACATCTGCAATATTCCTATTTCCAAATAAAGTCACACACAAGAAAAAGGAATAGTAAAGCGATGGGGATTAGGACACCACATACGAACTTTGGACAGACACAATTCAACTCATGAAAAAGCAGAAAACATTTTGTTCAGAAAAGGTGAATTTCACAAACATAACAGGAAAAATCACCACACATTATAACTCTTTGATGCATTTTGGACAGCTTCTACCAAAGCTGACCTGAGACTCATCCTATAAACTTGATGACAGTGACTGCTGTGCCAGCCCACTCCCTTATCATGGCAATACTTGGTGGTTTGTTACATTTCCCCTAAAATAAGTTGGCCACCTTACTCTATTTCTAAGGAAGTCTGCTTTGTGGGTGGTATCAGTAGAAGTGGATGATTGGACAGAGGTAAAGACTGGACCACAGGAGCCACATAGAACCCAGATCACCCAGAGAATGGGTAGAACTTAAGAACAAGTTCAGAGACTTTGAAGTTTACATTCAGTGTAGACCCCAGGGTTGGGATTCTCCAACCCTGTGGACCTTCAGGGTGCCTCTCAAGCAATGTCAGATGTGGGCTCTGACCCAGGCCCACTAAGGCAGACCTTCCTGGTGAAGGTCCCACCATGCAGTGAGTGGTAATGGTCAGTCAGGGTGAGAACAATGGCAATAGGTATAAAGGTCTGGTGACTATCAACATTTGGCTCCAGGTGGTAGGATTTGGAGCAGTAGTGAGGTGTCCACAGCATTTCCTGCCTTTCACTGAAGAGACTGTCCACCCCCTGGCAGCAGCTATAGATTAGGGCTAACCCAACACTCTGATGTCTCCCAAACCCCCATCTGAGTCACCTTCCTTTACCGGTAAGCCAATTGCCAGAGTTTTTCTTCACAAATATCTCAAAAGGTCCATCTTCCCTGGGGTGTGCTCCCTACACAGAGATGAGCAGTTCAGCTCCCAGCTCCCACTGTGTGCTGGGCAGGGGCTAAGGCCAAGTGTATACTCATTTTAATAAACTCCTGGCTCCATCACTGAGAACTTATTGTGCTGAAAACTTTACTTCCCTATTATGTCCTCCACCATGGAACTGTTCTGTGGTATTTATTAAACATATAGATTCTCACCTTCCTTGCACTAAGACTTCTAGGTTAACATCCATATGGGAAGGGCTGGAAATATGTTTTTTTTAAAGTATCTTTGTTATATGTAATAAGTTAGCAAGTTTGGGAAATACCATGTTATTTCCTTTAATTCCCACCACAACTCATTAAAGCAGATACTACTATTATTTTCAGTTAATTATGAGGAAACTTGGCTTAGAGGAGCAACTTACCCATGGTCACCCAGCTAGTAAGCTACAGAGGCCATTTTAGACATAGGGTCGTCCACTGTAGATGCCACAGCATCTACTTTAGACACTGTGGCAGGGTAAATAGAAAAGATATTATAGGTTGCAGGAGTTCAGGGTCTCTGGCTTGAATGATGTACCTCCTGATTTACACTCTTACACACATCTGTCCCTCGTGCTTTAGCCTTGGTGGAAGACTATAACCATTACAAGCTGTTTTTCAGAAGAAAACAAGTATGCCAGACCACAAGGAGTGTATCAGATTTAATGACCTGGTGTGTGGGAACTGCTGCATTATGGGAAACTTCTCTGTTACCTCTAGGATCAATGAGTTGTATTAACTTCAAGGCAGACAGCATTCCAGTGGCTTTCAAAATAGTCAGTGCACTAAAATTCTGTATAAAAAAAATTGTATCATTAGGTGCTAAATACATGTTTACCACTAAATTAAAACAATTTTTATCTCTGGCTTTGTTTTACAGGTAAAAGCGTATTAAGAGGAAATACTGACAGTTTTCCTACAACTAATTGATTAAATGAAAGTGTAATAATTGCTGTATATTTGTTTCATGTAGATTCAAAGGTAGAACCACAACAAAAGTAATTAGAGCAATTATTAAAGTCTACATTTAATCCAAAAGCCCCAGGGAATATTCCATGCTCATTCATCTGAGCCTGATATGTTTTTCTATTAAAAATACACACTGCCTTGGGAATCTTCCCCCCTGGTTCTTTGGTGAGCACTATTTTGAGATAATATCTCCACCTCTGGGTCATGGCTCATGTGATGTTCTCTGCAGGCTATGGGAGGATACATACCATCCAAGGAAGCTAAAAATAATAATAATAAGTATTAATCCTTCTAGGATTATCTTTCTGAGCATTCACAATGACTGTGTTTTCTAGAATTATGTCCCAAGGTGAGAAGCCTGGAAGAAAAGCGCACCCGGTGAAAGAGACTCTTGACTATTTCTTCTTTCAGATCTGGTAGAGCCAAATGTTCTTTAGGACAGAGTAATTAAGTTTAAACCACTGTGATGGAATTTTATAATTATCTTCTAGAACCTAAGCTCACATCTGTGTGATCCAGTCCTGGAAATAACTGGTAGAAGAAAATGCCCGGTGCCACAGTGGGCTTCAATTTATTCTCAGCTGGTTGAATTTTAATCACTTTCTATAAACTTAGACTTCAATAAAGAGGATAATTGTATTATTCACCTTGGATCATAAGGGATGATAGGGTTACCTCTTAATTGTCTGTATATATTAAAGTACGCTGTGTGTAGTCATATGTTCTCATGTTTCTACTTATGCTTATATTACTACTCTGTGATGAAACTAGATTTATAATCTGTAATTATATACTTATTTACATGGGAAAGAAAATGATTGAATAGCAGATCAAATTAGGTCAATTTATCAAGTGAACTACCTGTATATATAATATGTATATGAAGACTACATATATAGGATTTACAATATAATTGAAGAGGAATAATGTAAGTATATATCTAGCAGTGCAAAACAATTTGTGCCACACAAGAGATAAAAATATTTACCTTCCACCCTGTAGCTTGGATGTCCAGTTCTGCCATTTCCTGGCCCTGTGACTTCAGGCAAATTATTTACCCACTCTACATCTCATTTTTCTCATCTGTAAAATAGGGATGAAATTACTACCTGTGTCTGAAGGTTGTTGTGAAGAACAAATGAGATCATGCATATAATGAAGTTAGCACAGGACCCCATGTGTATAATAAGTACTGGATGCATGTCAGTCACGGGTGTTATGGAAGCACCTTGTGTCAATGATCAGCTACTTCCTGCTCTGGATCAAAGTGAAACATACTGATTGTGAGAAAGGAGTCATTCTCTCTCTCTCTTAAAAGAAGGAGAGTCTCCAGGGATTGCACTAAGAAAAAAGGTTTAAAAGAACTCTCGTTCTTCTAACTATGGACTGCAGGGTTACCTTTGGCAGCTATTCAGCCCAGCTTCCTGACCAATAACATTGCCAGAAACCACCAGCTGCCCAGACCCTGTCTCCACACCAGTTCTCTGGGGACCAGCTGGCCCTCAGCACCTGGAGAGAGAGTATGGTGTCCCAGTGTGCAACCCAGTGTTCCTTGTGCTCCTCTCATGACCATCTTCTAATTCCAAGAGGAGTCACAAGGTCGGGAGAAGTCATCTGAGACAAAATCATTCGTCATAGAAAGAGGATGGCACATGGGTGGTCACTGAGACTTATTGTCACGGAGTTTTAAAACAACTAGTAATTGTCATCAAAGCAAGTTTCACAGAACATGACCCAGGTTTGCCAGCTGTTCTCCAATGAAATATTCAAAAATAATGCCAGCTTATGCACCTGTTCTGTGTATTCTCAATGTGACTCTTTTATATAAAAGGGAAGTTCAGATTGTATAACATAATGAGCTCTGAATTGTCTCATAGACAAACAGACCTGAGTCAGTCTTACCTAGCAGCTCTCAGTACAGCAGATACTTCTTTTCCTTAACATCCAAACCATAAGGAAACCACATGAGTATCTTTATCCAGTGCCCTGAATTCACTGAACCTACAAAAGCATGTGAAATCATTCACAAACCTGGATTCTGGCAGGTACTGAAAGTAAAATTGGCTGCCCCACATGGATGAACTCCGGATTGAACAGTTGGCTGCATCTGAGTTAATGGGTCCTTAGATAACCCATTCCTGTGTCAATTGCCAGGCAACTGTGCAGAACAGTCATCTCTAGAGGTGAGAGTGTCAAGTCTAGGTTCGGAAGCACTTTTGTCTTCCTCACCTATTAAAAACCCCTGAATGGCAAGGGGGTAGAAATCAACACCTAGAGACAATACCTGGAAAATGATACCTGCGTTGAAGTTGCATCCGCAGCAGTCACCAACAACGCATGCAAAGAGCAGTGGTAGCAATGAAGAGCCCCGATGCTCCAGTGTGGTTTGTAATCCTTCCCTGCAGTGATTTTAATATGGCAAAACTGGAGAATCCTGAGAGATAAAAGCACACAGTGCTCCAGCCAGGGGTGCAGTGGCAGAGAATAGGGAGATGTGGTCCTTTGGAGGAGAAATTTGGGGTCAGTTGTGAGTCTAAGTGACAGAGCCACTGAAAAGACTGAGTGTCCAAGTGTGGCTTTAGACACCATGTCCGAGGGTCATGTGGACACAGGTGGAAAGACTATGTCTGTGATGTCCACAGACCCCTCCTTCCAGCCTTGTCCTTTAATAAGAAGGGATGAATCAATCAGCAAAGGTTTACTGAGCACTTAGGAGATGGAGGATGTAAAGAAAGAAAAAAGCATAGACACAGTTTCTCCCTCTCAAAAATAAAATTGAATGGGGAGTTGGATCACACGCATACTTTTTTAAAATCCAAGTATGTAAGGCAGGGGCACGAGGTCCACATGGTTATGAACCAACACCCAGATATTGTAGAGATCACTCTCATTTTGTCCATCCTGCCTACATTGTGGCTGGGTAAGGTTCCCCAAGTCTAAAAAAATCATTTTTGTTTGTGTGAGGTCAATAATCACAAAGGCATGAGACCCCGTGAGTCCAAGACACTTGGTCTGGAACCCCCCACCGTAGTCATTCGATAATTTCCAGTTGGGACATTACACATGCGCTCTGAATTCAGACCTTGACCTAGAAATTAAAAGCCATGCATGACACCATTTTGAGAAGAGCATGAAAAAATTGATGGCTATAGATTAATGGTCAATATACCTGTATGCCCTTTTCCAATATGATGTTGCTGTAGTAAGTTCAGGTACCACTTTGCAGACAAGATTGTTAACTGAATTTTAAATTCATTGAATAAAGCAGTACAACGATCTGTTTCTCTAACTGAAGTTGTGAACTTCAGAAATCTTTAAAGTGAAGCATGTGATCGGTAGACACTGGTTACAGTTCCAGTTTCACCCTAAATCAGCTAGACATGGAAAACAGTGATGAAATTTCTCTTAGCCCATGTGCAGGCCGTCTTTCAGATATGGTTCCAGCCGCTTACCCCTCGTTTTTCTGAAGCTGCTGAGGTTGCCCGAGGTAACTGAAGAACAAATAGAGTGAACCCCTTCTCCACATAGTTCATCAATTTCAAGGACTTTTTGGTTAAAAAGCATACTTTAAATATTCAAATAGCTCAACTTATCAGTATTCAAACTTCATTAAAATTTGTGGTAATGAGAATGGGGGTAAAACCCAACTAGCTCCTATATACCCTCCTCACACTGGGAGGGGGTGTTGTGTGCCCAGAGGCCAGGGCAAGTCTGTGCAGGACGAGGCCAGGCACCCTATTGCTGAAGGGCAGGGGTGGGGGAGGGGGCATCCTCACCCTTGCTCAGCAAGCTGATCCCGTCTCCCCATTATAGGCTCAATATTTCATTGTTAGCAGATTCTTAGTATTTCATTAGAAGAAATTCAGGATCCAGCAGAAATTTTTGTTCATAGAAAATGTATGCCTTCTTTTTTATGTATCCACAAGGAAATAGGTGTCTTCTTTAGAAAGTCAATTCACATTTGAAGACAGTGGTCCACACTAGAGTTCTCCTTTCTCTAATATCATTCCCATCCAAACGGATGCTCTGAGACTCACATACTGAAGACAGTCCCACCACCAGCGAGGGAGGGCACAATTCCCTACTGATGTCACTGCCTATGTCACAATAGTCCTACACAAGGGATCCAGGCCATCACTGGATCCAGTCATATTGGGTGAAGGCCCACCTTAATGATCTCATCAAAACCTTAAGCACCATACTGCCACCATTCAGGTTGTAAACCTACAGTGTCTGCCTCATTCATCACCTAACCTGCCCCCACCTCTGCTGCTCTGGTCCATCCTGCACATCCCTAGCACGTTTATCTTCCTAATTCCTGCTTTCACTGTGTCAGCTCTTTATTGATCAAACGTCAAGGGCTCCACATTGCTGATGGAATAATATCCAAATTTCTTTTACTGCCAGACACAACCTTGGCCACCTTGTCAGGCAGTGTGCTCCTTGGCCCCCTAAATAACTGATGCCGCCGAGTTTTCCCCACACCCCCTTTAGCTTCTCTGCTCTCCCCTTGGCTGTCCTGGATCCTTGACAGCCTTCCTCTTCTACATCATTCTCCACCACTGACTCTCCTTTAGCCTGCTCTGTAAAAGTGAGGACGAGGGACTTCCTAACATTTGATGTTGGGTTCAGTTTTCCCCGGCAGTAATTTCCTGGGGCTCTCATAACCAAGTACTGCAGATGAGGCAGCTTAAACAGCAGAAACTGGTTGTCTCAGCTCTGGAGGCTGCAAGTCTGAGATGAAGGTGTCAGCAAAGTTGGTTCCTCAGGATCTTCCAGGCTTGTAGTTGGCTGTCTTCACCTGGCGTCTTCAAATCATCTTTCCTCTGTGCATATCTGTCTGTGTCTGAATGTCACCTTTTTATGAAGATATTAGTCATATTGGATTAAGGCCCATCCTAATGATCTTATCTTAACTAATCACATCTGCAGTGACCCTATTCTCAAATAAGGTCACATTTTGAGGCACTGGGGGTCAGGACTTGCACATATGAATTTTGGCGAACACAGTTCAGCCATATACCATCTATATTCCAAATTCTGGAACTACATTCCCAATGATGTTTCATCATGAATGTCCCCCTTCATATAAATGTGACATGACTCCACCTCTCATGATCCAAGTGTCACCTTAACTGCTCCAAGGGCTTTGAATGGTGTCTGTTTCTGTAAAAGGCAATAGGCAGATTCAGATGTCTAAGTTCTCCAACCTTACTTCAAAGGACTTACAGTCAGAAGAGAAGCTGTAGGTATATAAATGACAATTATACAAGATTACAGAGTGTAAGTGCCTCCACCAGAGAGAAAGGAATGACTCTGGGAAGGGGAGCCCACCCTTGGCCAAAGGGTCAGAGACTCATGGCTGAGATAGCTTTGGGGAGGGCCTTGACCCCTTCATTGCATCCCAGGCATGAGTGCCAATGGCCTGTCTTCTCAGAGGGCTGCAATGAGAACCATACTTTCTGAGTCAGTATTATAAATAATTTTTATCTCCAAAATTGTCTTTCTCAACTTTTTGTTCTGTTCTGTGGATAGACTTCTGTAAAATTACCAGGCACTGCACCCCTCCCCCACCATCTTACATGTTCCCACACAACTCTCCCCAGGACAGCGAGATCCTTCTCATTTTCCCCATTTCCTCTCAAATCTCTCACCTTCGTCAATTAACAGCAGATCCTCACCACACATGAAATAAATTTTGGTGCCTTTTAATTTCAGTTCCAGTTGATTTGACATCCAGGTTTATACTATTATTTTGTAGTTCTAGCAACAGGAGCAATTGAAATTCAGAAAATTTCATCCATAGGTGCCACATTTGCATTTCATGAGTAGTCTTTAGTGAATAGAGTTTATACATTCTTTCTTGAATGAAAACAGCAGTGGCAGAGGCAGCATTAAAGTGGTTGGTAAGGATGCCCGGGCCACCTCATAGCAACCGCCAGGTTTCCAAGGGCAAATAGCTCCTCCCGACCCTAAGCAACTAGATGAGAACATCAAAACATGCCTCGTACCAGACCTCCAATGCCCATTAGTGTTAGGAGCTGTTACCTCAATCATGAGTGACAGAGCCCTAATTATTAAGGTAATTAGAAGTTATAACACTGGCAATATTAAAGGGAGAACTTCCAGAGCCCATTAACAATGTTACTTTAAGTGATCTGGCTGTGAACTGTTCAAATCTCTAATTACATTATACGTCTATCTTAAAGGGTGATGTAATTAACTGATGGGAGAGGGGATTAATGTACACTGACTGCTGGTAACACTTGTAAGTACTATTTTCACAGGGACTGGCTGCAGCAAGATCATGTCGTTCATTTTCTCCACTTAACTGTACATAGTGTGTTGCTTAAAAAACCGTGATCTTGACATATTTGTATACATTTTATGCACAAATATTTTTTCCTTTTCCTATTTAATGTGTTTATTTTTTAAAGATTTTATTTATTTATTTTTAGAGAAAGAACAAGGGAAGGAGAGGGAGAGGGAGAGAAACATCAATCAGTTGCCTCTCACATGCCCCAAACCAGAGACCTGGCCTACAATCTAGGCATGTGCCCTGACCAGGAATGGAACCACAGCCCTAGGCTTTGTGGGACAATGCCCATCCCACTGAGCCACACCAGTCAGGGTTAATGTGTTTCTTTCTTTTTATGGTATATCCAGCTAAATCTGGTTAAAGACAAACTAAGGTACCTTTAGTTTTTATATAAAATATAAATTCTATTTGGAGATTACGCTTTTCTAGCTACTACAGGATAAATTTGTTCTGGTGACATA
>VMDR010030757.1:0-12267 GCA_007922815.1 Macrotus californicus
TATTGTAAATTGTGCTGCTATGAACATTGGGGTGCATAGGTTCTTTTGGATTGGTGTTTCAGGGCTCTTAGGGTATAATCCCAGCAGTGGAATTGCTGGGTCAAAAGGCAGTTCCATTTTTAGTTTTCTGAGGAAATTCCATACTGTTTTCCACAGTGGCTGCACCAGTCTACAATCCCACCAACAGTGCACTAGGATTTCCTTTTCTCCGCATCCCCTCCAACTCTTGTCTGATGATTTGTTTATGATGGCCATTCTGACCGGTGTCAAGTGGTATCTCATGGTGGTTTTAATTTGCGTCTCTCTGATGGCTAGTGATGCTGAGCATCTTTTCATACGTCTCTGTGCCCTCTGTATATCCTCCTTGGAGAAGTGTCTGTTCATGTCTTTTGTCCATTTTTTAATCAGATTTTTTGTCTTCCTGGAGTGGAGTCGTATGAGATCTTTATATATTTTGGAGATCAAACCTTTGTCCGAGGTATCAGTGGCAAATATGTCTTCCCATATCGTTGGTTCTCTGTTCATTTTAATGCTGTTTTCTTTAGCCATGCAGAAGCTTTTTAATTCGATGAGATCCCATTTGTTTATTCTTTCTTTTATGTCCCTTGCTTTAGGGGACACATCAGTGAAGATGTTGCTGCATGGAATATCTGGAATTTCCCTGCCAATGTTTTCCTCTAGGACTTTTATGGTATCATGGCGTATATTTAAATCTTTTATCAACCTTGAATTTATTTTTGTGTGTGGTGTAAGTTGGTGATCGAGTTTCATTTTTTTGCATGTAGCTGTCCACATCTCCCAACACCATTTGTTGAAGAGGCTATTTTTGCTCCATTTTATGCTTCTTCCCCCTTTGTTGAATATTAATTGACCATAGAGGCTTGGGCTTCTTCCTGGGCTCTCTGTTGTGTTCCATTGGTCTATGTGTCTGTTCTTATGCCAGTACCAGGCTGTTTTGATTACAGTGGCCTTGTAATACAGTTTGATATCCAGTATTGTGATCCCTCCTGCTTTGTTCTTCTTTCTCAAAATTGCTGCAGCTATTCAGGGTCTTTTATGGTTCCATATAAACTTCTGAAGTGTTTGTCATTACTTTTTTTAAAAAAATATTTTATTTATTTTTATCTTTAGACAGAGGGGAAGGGAGGGAGAAAGAGAGGGGTAGAAACATTGATGTGTGGGAGAAACATTGATTTGTTCCTCTTACACATGCCCCAAAGAGGGACTGGGCCCATAACCCAGGCATGTGCCCTGACCTGGAATTGAACCAGCAACCTTTTGCTTTGTGGGATGATGCTCACAAACAGCCATGCCAGTCAAGGCCCCATAACTTCTGGCTCTGAAACCAGTAGGGTTTGAGGCTGACTGAGATGGAGGACTCCTAGAGTCCCAGGTGTTCTCATGCATGGAATTACCCCAGGATCACTCAGCCAGGCTCCAGTGCTGGGAAACAACTCAAAAGGCACAAGGGCTATGTGTGGAGGGACTGAATTGTCTGGCTTCTGGGCCAGGGATGGAGGGGCAGCTTTCTCCCAGATACAGCTAGCAGAAGCCATTGTTCCTTTGCTGAGCAGGCTCCTTGCAGGTGCAGGGAGTACCATATCTAAGTCTCCATCAAACCTAACACTGTTCTTCCTGCCCTGGTGCTTCCCACTCCACTCAAAGTTCAGGCCCACCCAAGTGTCTCCAGTGGCTTTTCCTTATGAACAGCCTATCTTGGCTCATGCTTTGGACTTTCCTAACATCTCACAAAGTTTCACAAACCTCAAACAAACAGCATCTGACCTCCACGTATCCCTGTCCCTCTTGCTAAATAGTCCAAAGTGCAGCACTAGGGGAAGGTAGACTCACATCACAGCTTAGATACTCCAGGCACCTACCAAGGTCAGGACAAGTGGCAGCCATCTTCACATCACATTATAGTTCATACCAGGTGGTCCTGGACAGAGCACAGGCAGAAGCTGACCTTGGCCTGCACCTTCTAAGAGGCCCTGGAACCAACGCACGTGGCTGCCAGCCTCAGAACACACCAGAAAACCATCCAACCACCTCCACGAATGACATGCTCAAAGGGCAGACTCAGCTGGCACCAGTGCCTCACTAAAGTGAATTCGTTTCTGTAGGGTCAGCTTCTGCACAACAGCTCCTCCACTCTGGTCATGGCCAGTCCTGACAATCAGTCAGCCTTAGGGCCAATCACTCCAGAAAGCAATCAAGGCTCAACTACAACATGAGGGCACAAACAACCCACACAAGGGACACACTTGAAACACCTGCTCAGATGACCAGGGAGACTGCACCAACAAACCCTGTGGGGTATAAGGCCACCCTGTTAAGGCTGGGAGCCATAACAGTTCTACTTAATGGGTAGAAACAAACACAGGGAGACTAAGTGGGGGGATAAAAAACATGCCCCAAATAAAATAACAACAATCACCAAAAAACTCCGGGAAAAAAAAAATAAAAACCACTAAATGAAATAGAGGCAACCAATCTATCTGATACAGAGTTCAAAACAATGGTTATAAGGATGCTCAAGGAACTTGGTGAGAACTTCAACAGTGTAAAAAAAGACATAAACCACAAAAGGAAAACTGTCTGAAATGAAGACTACATTAGGGGGAATTGACAGTATGGTAGAAGAAGCAGAGATGCGAATTAGTGATTTTGAAGATAAGGTAGCAGAAAACACCCAATCAGACAGTAAAGAGAAAAAAGAATCCGAAAAGAAAGAGGATAGTTTGAGGGATTTCTGTTATGACATCAAGCATAACAACATCCATATTATAGGGATACCAGAAGGAGAAAAGAGAGAGCAAGAAATTGAATACCTCTTTGAAGTAATAATGACAGAAGTTTCCCCTATCCTGGTGAAGAAAATAAACATACAAGTCCACAGAGGTAGCACAGAGAGTCCCTAACAAGATGAACTCAAAAGAGACCCATAACAAGACAAATGATTAAATGGAAAAGGTAAAGACAAAGATAGAATCTTAGGATTTTGGAAGATGGTGGTTAGATCGGTGGGAACGGAGCCCACTTCCCCCTGAGCACAGATGGAACACTTAGCTGATCTTCTGAGGAACAGAGTGAACAGCCAACAGGATCTCACCGTGTATGAAGTTTGGAGGCCAAAATTGTAGAGGACATTGAAAAACAGTTAGCGGGAGTTGTGAACACCAATTTACTTGCTGGAAGACAGAACCCACCAACGAAGGAGCCACCAACAGGTAAAAACCCAAGTACAACAAGAGAGCCGACACACACACATAAAGGGCAACTCTAGGGAATCCAGACCAGGAGATCAAAGAGACCATACCACTGAACCTCATAGAATTCCTAACATAGAAGTTCACCCTACAAAGACAGCTAGCAAAGCAAAACACGAGGAAGCACAGAAACAAACAAACAAACAAACAAACAAACAAAAGAATCACCTAAAATGGGGAGACAAAAAAAAACACAACAACTTGCCATCAAAAGGAATGGAAGACTCCCCACTAAAAGCTAGATGAAATGGAGGTAAGCAAACTATCAGATATAGAATTCAAAATAATGGTTATAAGGATGCTCAAGGAACTCACAGACAACTACAGGGAACTGAGTGAGAACTACAACAGTAAGAAAAGGAAATAGAAACTATAAACAAAAACCAGGAATAAATGAAAAATAAAATTTCTGAAATAAAAAACACACTAGACAGAATTACAAGCAGGCTGGTTGAAGCAGAGGGCCTCGTTAGTGAGCTGGAAGACAAGGTAGAAGGAAACACCCAGGTAGAGCAGCTGCATGAAAAAAGACTAAAAAAATATGAAAATAGCTTAAGGGCACCTCAAGATAACATGAAATGCAACAACATTCAAACCATAGGAATACCAGGAGGAGAAAAGGAACAAGTGATAGAAACTCTGTTTGAAAAAATAATGACAGAAAAATATTCAAACCTGGAGAGGGGAAAAAAACACAAAGTGTAGGAGGCACAGAGAGTCCCAATCAAGAAGAACCCAAAGAGGCCTACTCCAAGACATATCACAATTAAAATGACAAATTTAAAGATAAAGAGAGAATCTTACAAGCAGCAAAGAGAAACAAGAAGTAGCATAAAAGGGGGCTCTGATAAGGCTAGCAGCTGATTTCTAAACAGAAACACTAAAATCCAGGAGAGAATGGCAAGAAACACTCCAAGTAATCAAAAGCAAAGGCTTGAAACCAAGACTACTCTACCTAGTGAGGCTCTCAATTAAAATGGAAGGCAAAATAAAGAGTTTCCCAGACAAAAGAAGGCTGAAAGAATACATATCCACAAAACCAGCACTGCAAGATATACTAAAGAAACTACTATAAGAAGAGAAAAAAAAAGAGTCAGAAAGACGGGAAGGAACACAGGTACAAAGGGGGGGAAATGAATAAATATCTGCCATTAAAAATCTTAACATTAATAGGTTAAATGCTCCAATCAAAGACACAGGGTACCTGAATGGATAAGAAAACATGATCCACACATATGCTGCCTATAAGAGACCCACCTCAGAACAAAAGACCTACACAGACTGAAAGTGAAGGGTTAGAAAAAATATTTCAAGGAAACGTCCTGGAAAAAAAAAAAAAGCCGGGCTTGCAATACTCATATCTGACAAATAGACTTCAAAAAAAGGGCCATAAGAAAAGACCCAGAAGGACACTTTATAATACTCAAGGGAAGAATCCATCAAGAAGACATAAAAAATATAAACATATATGCACCCAACATAGGAGCACCGAAATACGTAAGGAAAATCATGGAGGACTTCAAGAAAGATATTGACAGGAACACACTTAACTGGGGGATTTTAACACCCTACTGTCAAAAATGGATAGATCTTCAAAACGAAATATCAACAAACATATTGCTGCATTGAACAATGTCCTAGATCAAATGGACTTAACTAAATATATGTATATCTATATCTATCTACATCTACATCTGCATCTATATCTGTGTATAATCTTTCATCCCAAAGAGGCAAAATACACATTCTTTGCAAATGCACATGGAACATTTTCAAACACAGACCACATGATAAGACACAAAAGAAGCCTCAACAAATTAAAGAGAATTGAAATCATATCAAGCATATTCTCCAACAACGAGGGACTGAAAGTAGAAACCAACCTCAAGGAAAAAACTCAAAAATACTCAAAATCATGGAGATTGAAGAGCATGCTATTAAACAATGAATGGGTTAAGAATAAGATCAAGGGAGAAATCAAAAGGTTTCTGGAAACAAATGAAGATGAACTCACAACAGTCCAAACCTTATAGAACACAGCAAAGGCAGTCCTGAGAGGGAAGTTCACAGTGATACAGGCCTAGCTGAAAAAGATAGAAACATTTCTAATAAAAAGCCTAAAAAAGAACTGGAGGGACAATAACAAAGACAGCTCAGAGAAAGTAGAAGGAAGGAAATAACCAAGATCAGAGCAGAATTATATGACACACAGAGTAAAAGCACAATTCTAAGGATCAATAAATTCAGGAGCTTGTTCTTTGAAAAGATAAATAAAACTGATATGCCTTTAAGCAGGCTCATCAAGAAAAAAAAGAGAGGGGACCCAAATAAAGACAATCAGAAGTGAAAGAGGAGAGATTACAAGTGATACCACAGAGATACAAAGCATTATAAGAAAATACTACAAAGAACTACATGCCAAGAAATTTGAAAACCTAGGTGAAATGGACAACTTTCTAGGAAAATGTCATCATCCAAAAGTGAATGAAGAAGAAGCAGAAAGCCTGAACAGACCAATAACAGCTGATGAAATTGAAGCAGGAATCAAAAATCTCTCGGCAAACAAAAGCCCTGGACTGGATAGTTTCACTGGAGAATTTTACAAAACATTTAAGGGAAAGATAACCCCTATCCTTCACAGACTAGTCCAAGAAATCCAGTAAGAGAGAAGACTCCCAAACTCTCTTTAAGAGGCCAGCATCATTCTAATCCCCAAACCAGATAAAGACAATAATGAAAGAAAACTACAGGTCAATATCACTGATGAACATAGACGCTAAAATCCTCAACAAAATATTGGCAAACTGGATCCAGCAATATATTAAAAAGATCATACACCATGACCGAGTGGGATTCATCCCAGGGATTCAAGAATGGTACAATTCTAGCTTTTTTCCTCCTTTCTCTGTATATTGGGCTCAGAGATTACACTGTGTCTCTATGTGAATATGGACAGTTAGCATTTACCAACATGTATCTGTCTACTTTCTCTTGTTTAAAAAAAGAAAAAAAAATTTTAAAGGGGGTTATAGAAGGTCAGCAAAGGGTGGGTTTGAGATGTTTGGGTGGGTTAAGTGGGCTTTTTGACAACATGGCTTCTCCTTTGGCATGTTTAATCGTGATGTTAACGGACATCCTTGCAATTTAAGATGACACTTTTAAAATAAAATTTTCTCCTAATGAAAAAAACAAAAAGAATGGTACAATATTCAAAAATCAATAACTGTAATATATCACAGAAACAAAAGAAAAGACAAAAATCATACGATCATATCAATAGATGTGGAAAAGCATTTGATAAGGTACAGCAGCACCCGTTTGTGATAAAAACACTCATCAAAGTGGGAATAGAGGGAGCATTCCTCAACATTACAAAGGGCATATACTAGAGACCTACAGTCAATATCATAATAACGCGGAAAAAATAAATCTTTCCCATTAAGATCAGGAACAAGACAAGGATTTCCACTTTTACCACTCCTATTCAACATAGTATTGGAAGTCCTAGACACAGCATTCAGACAAGAAATAGAAATAAAAGGCAACGAAATGGGAAAGGAGAAATCAAAACTGTCATTGTTTGTAGATGACATGATAGTGTACATAGAAAATCCTATAAACGCTAACAAAAAAACTACTCATCCTAACAAATGAATTTGACAAGCAGCAGTATACAAAGTAAATATTCAGAAATCGAAGGCATCTTTTTGTACACTAAAAATGAAATATCAGAATCTGAAATCAGGAAAAAAGTCCCATTTGGTATATAGCAACAAGATAAATAAAGTACCTAGGAATAAACCTAACCAAGGAGGCAAAAGACCTGTACTCAGAAAACTACACAACACTGAAGAAAGAAATTAAGGAAGACACAAACAAATGGAAGCATGTACCGCGTTCATGGATTGGAAGAATTAACATCATCAAAATGTCCATACTACCCAAAGCAATTTATAGATTCAATGCAATCCTTATTAAAGTACCAATGGCATATTTCACAGGTATGGAACAAACAATTCAAAAACTTATATGAAACCATAAATGACCCTGAATAGCTGCAGCAATTTTAAGAAAGAAGGACAAAGTGGGAAGTATCACAATACCTGATATCACACTGTATTACAAGGCCACTGTAATCAAAACAGCCTGGTACTGGCATAAGAACAGACACATAGACCAATGGAACAGAACAGAGAGCCCAGAAATAAACCCAAGTCTCTATGGTCAATTAATATTTGACAAAAGGGGCAGAAGCATAAAATGGAGCAAAAATAGCCTCTTCAACAAATGGTGTTGGGAGATCTGGACAGCTACATGCCAAAAAAAATGAAGTTTGATCAGCAACTCACACCATACACAAAAATAAATTCAAGGTGGATAAAAGGCTTAAATATATGTTGGGACATATGGGGAACCGATCCGCCTGGCAATGGCAAATGTAGCCCAGCCCTATCTGAAAACCAACAGAAGCGAGTCGCCACACAGGAAGCCAAACCCATGGATTGGCTTTCCTGTGGGAAACCAGGCCTGTATTATACCTAGGCTGCTTTGAGGCTTCTCTTGCTAAAACTCTCTCACCCTGAGTTGAAGCAGCAAATGCTTACTGCATATCTTGAAAGTAACTTCCTAAAGTCTGTGCTAATTCTCCCAAGGACGGAGTGTAACCAGACCAATCACTTTTATCATTCCCTTGCAATTGCAACATTTTTTTCTTGTTAGCCTGTAAGAAGTAACCAGTAACATCCTTTCCTTTGTTACCTGTAAAAAGTAATCACCTAAAGCAAACCTGAGCATAATGAATGAGAACTTTCTTTGATGTATGCGACTAGAAAGCCAATAAAAGCCTGTCCAAGCAAGTGTCGAGGTGCTCTCTCTCTCTCAGAGAGTGGCCGTGCCGTCCCTTTTTCTCCACAGAACTTATGCAGTCCGCATGAATTTGTTCGTCTCATCCACAACACATGGACCCCGGGGGCTGGAGTCTGCATCAGGGGCATAATAAAAGTCCTAGAGATGAACGTAGGCAGGAAAATCTCAGGTATTCCATGCAGAAATATTTTCACCAATATATCCCCTAGAGCAAGGGACATAAAGGAAAGAATAAACAAATGGGATCTCATCAAAATAAAAAGCCTCTGCATAGCTAAAGAAAACAGCATTAAAATGAAAGGAGAACGAACCGTATGGGAAAACATATTTGCCAATGATGACTCGGACAAGGGTTTGATCTCCAAAATATACAAAGAACTCACACGACTCTACTCCAGAAGACAAATAACCCAATTTAAAAATGGGAAAGGACTTGAACAGACACTTCTCCAAGGAGGACATACACAAGGCCCAGAAAAGATGTTCAGCATCACCAGCCATCAGAGTGATGCAAATTAAAACCACGGTGAGATACCACTTCACACCGGCGAGAATTCCTGCCATAAACAAATCAACAAACAACAAGTGTTGGAGAGGATGGGGAGAAAAGGGAACCCTAGTGCACTGTTGGTGATATGGAGACTGGTGTAGCCACTGTGGAAAACAGCATGGAATTTTTTCAAAAACCTAAAAATGGAACTGCCTTTTGACACAACAATTCCACTGCTTGGATTATACCCTAAGGATCCTGAAACACCAATTCAAAGAACCCATGCACCCCAATGTTCATAGCAGAGCAATTTACAATAGCCAAGTGCTGGAAGCAACCTAAGTGCCCATCAGTCAATGAGTGGATCAAAAAACGGTGGTACATTTACACAATGGAATTCTACGCAGCAGAGAGAAAGAAGGAGATCCTACCCTTTGCAACAGCATGGATGGAACTAGAGAGCATTGTGCTAAGTGAAATAAGCCAGGCGGTGAAAGACAAATACCATATGATCTCACCTATAAGTGGAACCTAATCGACAAAACAAACAAACAAGCAAGCAAAATATAACCAGAGACAGTGAAATTAAGAACACACTGACAGTATCCAGAGGGGAAGTGGGAGGAGAGAAAGGGGAAGAAAGGGGGTAAAAGGGGGAAGGTTTTCAGGAACATGTATAAAGGACACATGGACAAAAACCAAAGGGGGTAGGATTGAGGGTGGGAGGTGGGGATGGCTGGGGTTGGGGGGAATGGTTGGGGGAAAATGGAGACAACTGTACTTGAACAACAATGAAAAAATGTAAAAAAAGATAGAATCTTAAAATAGCATGAGAAGAAGAGTTACCTACCTGGGGCTCCTATAAGACTGTCAGCTGATTTCTCAACAGAACCTTTGCAGGTCAGAAGGAATTGGTCAGAAACATTCAAAGTGATAGAAAACAATGACCTAAAATGAAGATTACTCTTCTCAGCAAGAATATCACTTAAAATCAAAAGAGAGATAAAGAGCTTTCCAGATGAGAAAAAGCCAAAGGAGTTCATCACCACCAAACCAGTATTACAATAAATGTTAAAGGTTCTCCTTCGAGAAGAAAAAAAATTAAAAATATGAATAATAAAATGAAAATAACTATGTACCTATCAACAATTACATTAACTGCAACTGGATTAAATGCCGTAATCAAAACATACATACAGTAGCCGAAGGGACAACAAAATAATACCCTCACATATACTGCCTAAAGGAGACTCGCTTCAAATTGAATATACACACACAGACTGAAAGTAAAGGGGTGAAAAGAAGGTATTTCATGAAAGTGGAAACTAGCAAAAAATCTGGGCTAGCAACACCTATACCAGGCAAAATAGATTTTAATGGTTATAACAAGAGAGGAGAAGGTTCCCAGAAATTCCACTTCTGGGTATTTACCCAAAGATACCAAGAACACTAATTTGAAAACTATATGCATTTATATGTTCATTGCAGCATTATTTACAATAGCCAAGATATGGAAGCATATAGGGAACCTATGCATGTGCAATGTGGACCGTGGCTCAGCTTTGATGCATGTGGCGTGCAAGAAACAATCCACGGATGTGTCTCCCGTGGGGAATCAGGCATGCATTGTTCCTAAGCCGCTTTGAAACTTGCTCTTGCTGAAAAAACTCCCTCACCTGGGATGGAGACAGCAGAAGTTTACTTTGATTTGGGCCAGACTTCCAAAGTACATGTGTAACCAGCTAAGCCACCTCTCCACTTTGTATTTTGTCTTTGAAGTGATTAGCAACATTCTTTCCTCTGTTATCTGTAATAGGTAACCACCTAAAGAGAACCTATGCATAGTAAATGAGGACCATCCTGAATGTAATGTACCTGGAGTGTCAATAAAAGCCTGTTCAGGCGAGGGGTTGGGGCCCTCTTTCTCTTACTGAGAGAGAGGCCAGGCTACCACTCTCTTTCTCACTTAGAGAGTGGCTCGACATCCCTTTTTCTCCACGGGATTCCTTTAGTCTGCGTGAATTTGTTCATCACTTGTTCGGAGACAGAGTCCACTTGTCCACAACAACACGTGGTCCCGCTGGACGGGACTGCATCAGAAGCAACTTAAGTGTCCATCAATATATCAGTAAAGGGAAAGTGGTGCATATATACAATAGAATATGACACAGCCATAAAAAGAAATGTAATCTCGCTCTGCAACTACATGGATGCATGTAGAAGGTACTGTGCTGAGTGAAATAAATCAGGAAGAGGAAGGCAAATGCCATAAGATTTCACTTCTATGTGGAATCTAAAAACAAACAAACAAACAAACAAACAGACAGACAAACAAAATCATGGATACAGAAAACATTTTGATGGTTGCCAGATGGGAGGGCAGTAAAGGGCTGGACAAAAAGGGGAAGGGATTTAGAATCCCAAATTCGTAGTTACGAAGTAGTCATTGGCATGTAAAGTATAACATAAGGAATATAGTCAATAATATTGTACTGTGTGGTGTATGGTGTCAGGTGGGTGCAGACTTGTAGGGTGGTCACTTTGTAAATTAATATATGTCTAATCCCTCTGTACATCTGAAAGTAATATAATATTGATGTCAACTGTAATTGAAAAATTAAAAAAACTTCCAGGTTCCTAATATGAAAGTTTTATTTTTTCACTCTTTCATTAAAAAAACACCACCACCACCACAAAAGCAAAACCTCTACTTTCTGGAGAGACTGAGAGAGAGAGAGAGTGACTTAAATCAGGGCATACCTAGAGATAAGCAGATTTTTTTAGATTGGCATGTACCAGATTTCTAGAGAGGGATCTAGAAGGTCCAGTGGTCAGGGACAGAATCATCCTAAATTAACACCTCAAAGAAGAATCTGTCCTGTTTTCTGAGTCTGTGAAAGAAGAATTTTCTTCATAATCTTTATGGGAATATTTCCCCTCTATTAAGGCTTCATTCTCACAGATTTAAGCTCTCTTTCCTCCTTCATTTTTGAGCACTGAGATAAACCAACTTGTCTTGGATGTCCCACCCCCATCCTTGCTCATGGCCATTGACTGTCAGAACCTCAGTTTGATTGGCCCCATTGGATCTCATCTAGGTAGGAGTCAACTACTGGTACCAGCATCTAGACAGTTGCCTTATGTGCACACCAATAGTGTGCATGACTGGGGATTTTCACCAGTTGTTGACAAGGTGGTCTTTGTCTTTTTTGATCCACGAGTTTAACAATTGTTCTGGGAGTGACAGTGGCTATTCAAAGACAGTGTATGGTTCTCACAAGCACGCATTTTACAGACCTCCACTGTGAGGGCTGAAGATGAACACGTTACAGATTTCGGAGGCTACTTTCTAGAGAAGTTTTATCTGCACAAAACGAAAGTTGGTGAAGAATTATAATAAACTAATTTGAGTATGAAAAAAAACCTAAAGTTGGGTATGTATTACCTTGTGTGTTTATTTTCTTCTGAAATACTTGTAAATCTGTTGTTTGTAAAATGATATACTTGCCTTTTGTTTTGGTGACCATGAATTCCAGACACTGTATGTTCTTTACAGATCAGTCGTCATGGTTGCTATTGATTCATTCAGGTAGAACATTATGAAATAAAACCTGATTTTGTTGACTGGCTATTTGGAATGTT
>VMDR010030758.1:0-12266 GCA_007922815.1 Macrotus californicus
TAAGGCCTGCTTGAGAGTGGTTGGTACGGTAATAATATGGCTATAATAATTTATAGTTTTAATTTGAACGTTTCACCTAAAATGTTATATAGTGTACTTGAGTGTGATATTGTTATGTTACAGAATTACATGCTTATAACTTTGTAATAAAAAGGGGTGTTATTTGTGCCAGACCCTGTAAATATATTTATAAGCTATTGAATATCGATTACTAAGTATCATCTAACCACCGTCTTTCTGAGTCTCTTTTCTGACACGCTCATTCTGCACTATGTTCTCCAGCTGCAATGACGTTGTCTCAGTTCCTGAAACACGCAATATTCCTTCATGCCTTGGGGTCTTTGCCCTTCACTACGAAGTTGTTCCTCTGTTCTCTGCTTGATTATTACCTGCCCCTTCCATTCAAGTTTAGCTCATGCCATTTTGTAAGGGAAGCCACTGTGTGCTCTTCACTTGAGTCATTGTCCTGAGTTTACCCTCTCAAGACTCACTAGCTTGCTCCTACAGAGTACACACAACTGTAACTTTTAAAATAATCAATGGCTGTTTAGCACCTATCTCATAAGAGTAAATAATTATAGTCACTAAGTCATTAAGCTAAGGTGTCGTCCATTCTCCTGGAGTTGCTTATTTGCCCTTAATTTTATGGAGAAGAGATGTGAGGAATGTAGCCTAAACAGAAACATCGAGCTTCTCGAGGTGAAATGTTTAACTTGTAGGTATAATGCCCTATAAAATGAAATCTAGCACTTTAAACTCTTCAGCTCTTTCAGTGCATGTTGATCAAGGACCATCAAGCAGGCCACCCCCAAATTCCCACAGTTAGTCAACTGCCCAGTTCACGAACACCGCAGCTCTTTAAGAACAGCCATAGAGGATGATCAAGTTCTCATAAATGGGACACAGAACACCTTCAGCCAAACAGAGAAACAAAGCAGACTGAAAGCAGGTACATTCATCTGGAGTTCCTTTGTCATCGAGTGGCGACTATGCAGTGAAAGAAATGCTGAACCGAAGTCAGTCCTTAAAGTCTGGGTTTGGTTAAGCCATCAGCTATAAAACCACAAATAAATCACTAAGCTCCCTGTGCCTCTTCTCTTCTCGAGAGTCCAGGAGATGAGCTAAACGACCGCTTAGGCCTTTTCCATGTTTGTGATTATACCTGGAATTCTTTTTTTATAATTCCAAATGTTTATATTTTCAATTCTTTCACTCAGCATTACTTTATAAAACTAAAATATGAGTTATTTCCAAAGTCCCTGCCCATTCAGCTAAGAAGAAAGGAGCTGTCTGCAGCACCCGTTCCTTCTCCGGCAGGCTTGTCACCTCTGCGCTGGGACACTGAGCTTGTTTTTGGTGGCTTCCTCTAACAGTGTGGCTTGTCAGCAGCCCTTGCATATTTACATCGTTACTGTCCTTCAAAGCAATCATGATATCAATAGAGCCATTGCGATTTCAAAGCCACCATAACATCTTACAGGCACAGCAAACTGCAGAGGTAAAATGTTTATGAGACATATTCAAACTAGTGCGCAAAGCAGCAGTTTTTCCAAATATAAACAGTGGATGCCTTAAAAAATTTTTGGTTTTAGAAGACTAAGGAGCATTGCCATACACCAGACTGTGATGTCAGTATGAGAAGAAGACATCTACACAAATGTGTTTACAGAGAAAACATAACAAACGTATATCATCGTCTGCTTGGCTTCTCTACAACTGCAAAACATACTTCTTTGCACCAAAATTATGAAGCTTAAAGCCAGAAAAGAAAGCAATTATCATATTCAGCTCATTCATACTAAGTGACTGAAATAATAACAAATTGACACTTTAGATTTGTGAATACATTTTCTGAGACCTTTCAATATCCTAAAAATTAAACTCAAATAAGCTTGCATAAGCTTTTCATCGTGGGAAAGAAGTGTGTGTGTGTGTGTGTGTGTGTGTGTGTGTGTGTGTGTGTGTGTGTTGTCTCTGTGGCTTGGGTCTTTGTTATACCAAGTCAAGGAAGCCAGTAGGGGGAGAACTGAGCAGCTCTGAAAGCAGAGGTCCTAGGGAGGAAAATAGGGACAAATCAAGAGCTGGAGAGTATCCAGGGAAATTTCAGAGAAGAAACTCAGAGACTTAGGGAACAGAGTCACTTCCTGGGAAATGGTGGGGGGGGCGGAAACTTAGCTGGGCTTTATTATTGCAGTCTCACTTTGGCATGCTTTATGAGACTTAAGTGAATATTTTAAATTGCTTTTCAGAATATTTATCCATTGGTCTGGTTTTATTCTTGACGGCTAATATCTCAAGAGTAGGCCTGAGAGCTGCTTAGATTTACACTTATTTGTGTCACGTTTATATTTTACTAAGTAATAAAAGCAAGTTTGTAAAAGGTTAAGAGTTCCAAATACAGTAAGTCTTTGAAGGGCTGATATTGTTCATCTCACCTCACATGCCCAGTACTTAGTCAAAGTAGGTGCTCAATAAACACTTGTGGAATAGAAATGAGTGATGGGTGGTGTCCAGATTCACAGCAGAAACAGCTATTTACAGATAATCGAAGAAAAAAAGGCCTCCAAATGATTGTTCTCCCCATTATCCCAAAGTTCAGATGAAAGTTACTAGGTATGAATTGTTGCAGACAGTTTTCCCAATTCATTATTTCACTTGTTACGACTAAGTCAGTGTTTCATTTCATTAAACAGTATCTCTATGGGCAAAAGTTTAATTAGAAGACAGAATTCATTCACAAATAATGACTTTGTCTGCCGTTTCTATTTATTTTCCACTTCTTCAGTATGTTTTAAACAGAAATAATGTATTTAGTTCAAGTCAAGAAGTAGGTCTATGACAGAATAAGAAGGAAAATGTACAAATTTATTTACATGTCATGCTGGTTTGCCCTGACCCACGGTAACTTTTGGCCAAAGGCAGAGGACATTTTGCATCTTTATCATATTTTCAGAAATTAATTCATGACCTAAAGTTAGTATTAAGCAGTCACTCCAAGGAAAAATAGTCACCATGGCAACAGTCTAACATAGCATAGGTTTGAAGGTATAATAGCATAATTTTATTCCACCTCCTACCACTTTGCCCACATCATCGTACGCACGCACTCGGCCAAAATGCGGGTAAAGCAAACTGCCTGCAATGTCCACCCAAGGTCACCCTTACCTTCACCCGTTCGGGCCTCCCACTTCTGCAGAGATTTACCGTTCTTCCTGTCATCTCTCTGCTTTCCCAGCTTAGGTGGCGATTTGAGTGTAAATAGATACGCATATTAATACATTCATTCTAACCAAGGCCATCAGCGAAAAATAGTTTAACACACTTGAAATCATCAGAAGTCTTTTGTGGTTTAACCCAAAGTAGCCATTCACTATGGGAATGGTATGTTGGCAGCAGGGGTGCATTTTTATAGTCTTAGGTCACATTACCCAGCCTTTACTTGTGTCTAGGATATTCCTACACATACCCTATCTCTCCCTCTGCTGCCAGCACCTTATTACAAGAAATTATCTGTTCATTTAAAACACCCAAAATATCTCAAGAGTAATCACATACCTTACCACAACCTCCTGATTCAGAATGAGGGGGAGAACAATAAAAACTAGTACAGTGTATCTTCTATTTTTATGTTGAAGACTTAAAAGCTTACTAATTTCTAATATTAATATCAGTGTAAATCTTCCACATCAGGATGTGTTTGAACAAAAAGTTGAAAGTGATTTTCTATCTCATAAGTCACTTGTATATTAATCTGTGCCAAAATATTGGGAAAAAATCTTGTCACTTTACTGTGTTCATTAATAATTTCCCTAAACTTGTATTTATATTGATTATTTGTTTATTCCAATGTTACAGAAAATAAAAAACTAAACTTCAGCCTGGTCTGAATATTCCAAATTTTTTAAGGTCAAAATAGTGTTAGTGATTAACATTTTTTTTTTTCCAGAGGGAAGTTTAAATCAAAAATGCTTATACTTAGAAACCAAAATAAAAGAGCATTTCTTCCTTTAGGCTTTACTGGAACTGCCTGACTCTACTACCATCTTAACAAGAGTTTCAACACTGCTTTTTTTTGTTTTTGCATTCAAAGTGAACAACAGCTACTCCACCTGCGTGCCCAGAGAGGGAGGCCAGGTGATAATGCAGGTCCTAAGAGGACGGTGCAGAGTCTGAGCGGGGAGGTCGGATTTGAGATGACCTTGCTAAAGTGTCTTTAGTTTTCTCCTTGGCTCCCCTTACAGCTGTGAGATTAAAGGGAAGACAAACAGTCCTGTGTTTCTAAGTTGATTGCCAAATTATTTGAGATGCCCTGACAAGTACCTAATTTGACATAAAAAAGTACCTTTTTTTATCTTGTAAAATTAATTTTTATTTTGTATTTCTTCTGAAAACATAATTCTTTTAACTGAATCTGGAAATAAGAGTTTTCTGGCCAGAGAAGCAAACACAGACATCAGAATCATCACGTCTTGGTATAGATAGTGTTTCTGAACTACCTCCCAACACATGTCTTCTGAGAGAATGGGTGGGCAGAGACAGTCAAATCAAATCCTCTTGTCAAATTCCCTGAGCACCCGCTCTACCCACTTGCTTACATTCAAGCCTATTGCTTATCCCACAACTATGAAGTAAAATTTTATTCTGCTTGCAAATCAGTTTCCACCCTGAAAAATTAGAAGACAGGCAATACAGTGGGAAGGGCAACTTTTGGATCTTCTGACCGGATGCCAGTCTCATCACAATGTCTTAGACTAAAAATCACTGGGGCAGTATCTCTACTAGGTGGAAACTGGCACACTATTTGAGGAATAGGTGCCATCTGTGTCATCATATGCAAATTCTTAAAGTACACCTAAAGGTTCAATCTTGCCCCGGCCAGGTGGCTCAGGTGGTTGGAGCACTGTTGCGCGCACCAGAAAGCTGCAAGTTCAGCTCCCAGTCAAGGCACACACCTAGGTGGTAGGTTCAATCCCCCGGTCAGGGTGGGTACGGGAGGTGACCGAGGGAGGCAACCGATCGATGTTTCTCTCTCACATCTGTGTGTGTGTGTCTCTCTCTCCCCCCTTCTCTCTCAAATCAATAAAACAGATCCTCAGGTGAGGACTAAACAAAAAGGGGAAGAGATTAAATCTTTCCATCATTTGAACTAGACTAGTATTCATATGTACTTATAGTTACATTTCTATTTCTATTTATATACTGAGCTCTAATGCCATTTCTAAAGGCTCTGTGAATATTCAGTTCCACAGTAGTTTTCAGAAGTAAGAGAATCATGTTGAGGTACTAAGTAAAACAAAACACCAGTGAATTACATAATTCCTCTTGCTATTATTCTATCCTTTCTCACCCTAGTAAATATCCTTAACAAAAATAAAAGTTAAGTGAACCAGTAATGGCCTTCAAACCTAGGAAACACAGGAGCAGAAAGATTTAACCAAAAGAAAAAAAAATCTCAAAAGCAAAATATCTATGTGAAACAGTAAGTTAAAGAAATCATTTTCATTGAAATAAATTACTGGAAATTTTCTATAATTTCAAAATCATGTTTTCCTTTTTAAAACCTGAAGTGATTAGAGTACACTGTTGAGAAGATCTTCAATTTCTAGATTATCTGACTATGGATCCCACAGTGTCAGTTGCCCCATGTAACAGAAGATTTAAAGTAATAGCTATGTTGTGAACTTCTAAAGTATGTATGCCCCCAGAAAAAACAATAGAGAACTTTTAACACATCACAACTATCAAGTCCCCAAAGCCAGTCACATTTCTATCAGCCTGATAGTCATTTCTGTGATTAGTCTGATTCACCATCCAGTTAAATTAACATGTCACTCAATCTTAATTTCATTTCCACTGTAAAAATAAAAAATAAACACCCTATATGTGTAAGCATATGGTATCTCTTAGAAGTTGAATAACACATAAAACACATTTAAAAACAAGATTTTATATCCTTTGGTTGCAATTAAAAATGGGGTTGTTTTCTTCATTTTTTTCCCAATATTTTGTTAATATGTAGGAACACAAAAGATTTTTGTACATTGATTTTATCCTGCAAATTTACTACATTATTTATTGTTTCTAATAGTGTTTTGGTGGCATCTTTAAGGAGATTACACACACACACACACACACACACACACACACCTCCAAAACAAAATTTAGAAAAAAATTGTATATTTATTCTTACATGTTTAAACTTCAGTCACCTTCCAAGTTCTCTCCATTTGATGCAATACATTTATAGTGATGTTTTTTTCCACTGCATTTGTTGATTTTGGTGCCTTTTAGTGCTTCTGCCATTTTTTGTTTCACCTTTTCCACAGTGGCAAAAGGTTTCCTTTTGAGGATTTCTTTCATCTGGGGAAACAAAAAAAGTTGCTTGAGGCAAGATTGGGTAAGCGGGAGGGTGGGGCACAGGGGTCATGCCATTTTTGGTCAAAAACTGCTGAGTACTCAGTGCAGTGTGGGCAGGCGCGCTCATCAATCAATCACCCATCATGAAATGGGCAAATGCTTTGAAAAGTAGTCTTCAAAAATCACCACTGAAGCTGCACGCAGCCTCCCACAGCAACTCCCGCTGGTGCACTGACACAGATGGGCTCTTTAACACTCACCTGGTGGGGGAAGCTTGTACTATAAGGGGCCCACCCTCCAGAAGATAGTTCCAGGTTTTGGGGGGTTTCCCCCTCATATAATGGGTTGGCCAAAACGTCTGTTTAGTTTTTTCCGTAAAATAAAAGACACATTTTTCACTTTCACCAACAACTTCATTGATTTGGATATTTTGAACATGCCAGCTATCTCCTGCATAGCATAATGTCTCAATTAATGTCTTGATTTGATAACTGGTCTAACCATCTGTGGAGCATCGTCCAGTGAGAAATCTCCAGAACAAAACTCTGCAAACCACTTTTGACACATTGGATCAGTCACAGCACCTTCTCCATAGACGGCATAAATCTTGTTGTGTGTTTCAGTTGTGTTTTCACCTTTCTTGAAATAATAAAGCATAAAATGTCAAAAATGTTGTGTATTTTCTTCCATCTTCAACATAAAAATGGCTACACAAAAATTCACCAATTTTGATAATTTTTTAAGGCACACTGATATGACAGCTGTCACAATACGATCTAACAACATTGTTTTGAATGAAGTTAAAGACATCTAAGTGCTACTAGAACCGTCTTACAGAGAAAACCAAACAAACTTTCTGAACTATCTGATTTTTATATATATTTTTATATATTTCATGTCATCTGCAAATAGTGGCAGTTTTACTTCTTTATTCCCAGTTTGGATGCTTTTTACTTTTCTTGCCTGACTGCCCCAGCTAGGACTCCCAATACAATGTTTAACAGTGGTGAGAGTGGGCATCCTTGTCTTGTTCGTGATGTGACAGGAAAAGCTTTCAGTTTCCCCATTGAGTATGATAGTCACTGAGGGTTTCTCACATATGGCCTTTATTACATTGAGGTACTTTCTTTCTATACCCATTTTATTGAGTGTTTTAATCATAAATGGATGTTATATCTTGTCAAATGTTTTTTCTGCATCTATTGATATGATCACATAATTTTTATGGTGAGAGAGGGAGCCTAGATTCTGGGTGTGAGCACACAGCAATATACGGGTAATGTGTTACAGAATCGTACACCTGAAACATATTTTCCAATAAATTTAATTAAATAAAAAAATGAAAACAGAAACAGGATAGATTATGTTCTATGCTTCAGTGTTTGTGCATTTCTAAAGAAATAATGCCCTTACCTAGTTTTTATTTAAAATTAGCCAAGTACATCATGATAAAAGAAATGGTATTTTTCCTTCTTATACTTTTCATCAAGTAATTCTTCAGCTGTGTTATGCATATCCTTTACTTCATATCCTTTATATTTATTTAGATTAGTCCTTCAGAAAAAATGTTTAGATTCACCCAGGAATTTTATAAAGTGAATGAAATGCCCATCCCGACCTCCTCAAAAAGAAAGGCTTCTAAGCATAGTTATATTTGTGCATCTTTCTTATCATTTTGAAGTCATAATAGCAACGTTTGTAGATTCAAAGCCATTCTCTTTTAAAAAATGAAATAGGGACTGTCTAGTTCCAGCTGCAAATGGCTGAGGAATTTAACTTTGTTTCATTAATGGTCTCTCTTAACTGAAATTCTAATTCAGAGCAGAGGGCCCAGCTAAGGTCAGCAATTATGACAGCAGAGTAGCCGGCTATTAATGACACGCAGTACTGCAGCCGCCTGAATGCCGGTGACAGCAGCTTATGCCAGGCTGTTAAAGAGATCTAAAGTCAGCAGCAAGCGGCTTTTTAAAATCATCTGCTTATGCATTCTATTTCACCAGGCAAAGAGCTTAATGTGGAGATATGCGCAGTCCTGATGAACGGAGAAAACTTTTCCTGGCCAATAAATAAACAAATAAATAAAATCCCCAAATTGCTATGCAGTTCACTGGGACAGTCCTTTTTCCTTTTTTTGAAATGAAGAATATATTTAGGCATGAAATCAAGGTAAGAAGATCAGAGGACTAAGAAGGGTTGGGTTGACCGTGGTATCTGTGTCCACAGAGAGTCTTTAAAAGCCTTTCCAGGAATAGTCAAATGCATACTCAGTTTAATACTATTCACCATGAGTAACGCTGGGGAATCTGTCTTAAAAAAAAAGAGACTTCTACATTTCTCAAGTTCCCAAAAGGTGAAATAGATTCACGGTAGCTTTTTGAACCTTAGTTTTCTCATCTCCCAATGAAAACACTTCCTGCTTTCTCAAAGTAAAAGTGAAAGTGTTGTCAGTGGGAATCACGCTCTTCCACAGGATTATAAGAAAAGCATTTCATGGACCCACACATGGGAGATTGTGGTTTTCTGGAAAGTTTATTTGGGTGAAAGGCTGCCCCTGTGTCCCATCTTTGTCCATCCCGCCATGGAAAAAGTCTAACTGTGTCTTCAGCAAGGCCAAAACAAAAGCCAGCATCCAGAGTTGCTGCTTCATGTTAACTTAGTCCTTTGCAGCCTGTGTGGTCTACTGCGGGCCCACATGGCTGCTAGACCCACATGCTTGTATGTGTTCCCAGGCGAGAAAAAATACAGATGCATGGGCAAATGTGGGTCACCAAGTGAGTGAGAGAGACAGACAGACAGACAGAGAGTGCACTTCTTTGTTCCCCTGCCGTTATAACCAGGAGCTTTTTCAAAATAATCAATCAACTTCCCCAGCTTTCATGGGCTTATGATGGGTCTGCATCCTAGTTAAACTGACAGGTCTCTGTGGTCAAGCACCTCCCTATGCACCCCCCAAAATCTGGTACCAGAGGGCGGACAGTGCTCCTGGGGAGGTTTCCTGCGCTCGGAGGATGAAGTGTCCTCGGTGGCAGTTCCCTGGAGTGTGCGAATGAGTCTGCAAAGGCCACAGCTTCCTGGCTGAGCAAGCAGGCTTATGCTCCCCAAATTACTAAAATCAATGTCTAATCCCCTTTGCTCTCTTTCTTATTAATAACTAGTTAGCTACCTACAGTAACAAAAGCATTAAGCAAACACTGATATAGTAACGGCCCACTTTCCTTAAGTGCCCTTAACCAGTTGTAAAAACCATGAGCTGAATAATAAATATTTCCCAGTCCCCAAGAAAAAGAAGCAACAAAAATAAATAAGAGCAACTAAAAACGAAACAACTAAAGTGATGTTGTATTTATCAATTTCACTAATCAGGAAAAAAGAGTGATTATTCCCTGGAAGGTGGTAATCGTTTTATTTAAAACTATCCACAAGTAAAACCTTAAAGGATAGGAGGGTAAGGAGTGGGGAGAAGAGGAGGGGAAGAGAAAGAACAGGAAAAAGAGGAAAAATAAAGGCAGTATGATGTGTAATAAAATCCCAGGCTGAATGAATGTAAAAGCACAAAGCTAATGAGTCAAAGCCTGGACTCCTGTCTCGCCCTGTGTCATGGCCCGAGGCTCTGCCACCCAACACGCCAGTGTGTCTCCCAGGTCACTGTGGCATGACTCTGCAAGAGAGTGTGGATGGTCGTGGAAGTTTGTGACTTGGAAACCATATCAAACATAAATCAGGGTTTGTTTGGGGTTTTTTGCTTTTTAATGCCAGAATAAAGTAAGAATTTTATAAAACAACATTAAACCTTCCCAAATGCAATAGTCTAATGTCTATAAGGTTGAACCATATGAAATTGCCTCTTGTTTGGTCAAAAATGGTAAAATATTGCTGATTTCATGTGATTAAGCTAATATTTTAAATTACTGTGTGTCTTCCCTTCACCTTACCCCTTATTCAATTTACTTTCTGAAAAACATTCCAGCCCTGAATTAATCATTCTAATTATATAGCTCTGTGTTTATACTCAGCCAGTTGAATTCTGCTGAAAAAAATATTGCATAGTCATGCATATTAACACTATTTAAATACATACCTTTCAAAAATAATCCTCAGCCTTTCTGGCAGCCATGAAAACATGCCTCTCAGGTCTCCTGCTGTGAGAAGCATAAATGGCTAACGTCCCCAGCTCCTGGGCTCTGAATCCACCACTGTGTTTATACCTAGGCCACACTTCCTATGTGCTGCTCCCAGTCAATGACCGAGCACACCGGAGATTTAATGCAAGGACACTTATCCATTCCTAAGAGATGTAGCACTCCCCTGGCCAAAACGTTCTACAACTATGCTATAATCTGTGACTACCCAGCCCTCCTTCCTTTCCTCTCTCCTGCACAGCACTCAGGTATACTTGTTGATCTGAAGATTTCCCATGTTCTCTGGCTCCCTCTCATAGTTCTTCACAGACGATTCCTTCAGTGATGGCTATCTGGCATCTCCTTTTCTCGCATCTCCTTTTCAGAGGGCCCAAAGTAGAAGGAAAGTAGTGAACCAGAGAACTGTAAGAGGAAAGGACAGAAAGGTAAACAAGGACATATTGATCTTATGGGCCATGGAAAGAAAGATGTATTTTATTCTATTTGCAATGGACAGCCATGAGATGATTGTAAGTAGAGTGACCCTACGCTTTAATATCCAAAACATAATTAAAGAGTGAACAGGGGGCTCTGATTTCTAGTTCCTTGTATAAGGAGATTGGAAGTCACCAATATGTCCTAACAAGTAAAAAGCTGAACATACCAGAAAATCAGCAATTCTTCTTAATCCATAACAGAGAAGGCATAAGGCAAACCACTGCCCTTAAGACTGGAAAGACAGACAGGCAAATACAAGGAGTCTTGGCTTCCAAAGAAAACTTCAGAGGAAACCAGTGCCTGGGTAGGGAAACCTGAACTGTAACTGATGACTTGCTGGAGGCTAAATGCAGAAAAGTCTGAGAGTTAAAAACTCCAGGGAGACCCAAAATATTGTGAGATTTACCTCCAGGAGCTCCACCAGATTCCCACAGTGAATATCAGAGAAAAATCCCCTTCAGGCTCCAGCAGGGGAAGGGGAAGATGAACCATTTTAAAGGAGGACATACAGAGGGCCCAGAGACATATGAAAAGATGCTCAGGATCACTAGCCATCAGAGAGATGCAAATTAAAACCACCATGAGATACCACTTCACACCAGTCAGAATGGCCATCATAAACAAATCAACAAACAAAAAGTACTGGCCAGGTTGTGGAGAAAAGGGACCCTAGAGCACTGTTGGTGGGAATGTAGACTGGTGCAGCCACTGTGGAAAACAGTATGGAATTGCCTCAGAAAACTGAAAATGGAACTGCCTTTTGACCCAGTGATTCCACTGCTGGGATTATACCCTATGAATCCTGAAACACCAATTCAAAGAACCTATGCACCCCAATGTTCATAGCAGCACAATTTACAATAGCCAAGTGCTGGAAGCAGCTTAGGTGCCCATCAGTCAATGAGTGGATAAAAAAACTGTGGTACATTTACACAATGGAATTCTACGCAGCAGAAAGAAGAAGCTCCTACCTTTCACGACAGCATGACTGGAACTGGAGAACATTATGCCGAGTGAAATAGGCCAGGCGGTGAAAGGCAAATAGCATATGATCTCACCTATAAGTGGAACCTCATCAACAAAACAAGCAAGAAAAATATAACCAGAGACACTGAAATAAAGAACAAACTGACAGTGACCACAACAGGGGAACAAAGGGAAGGGTCAAGTCATGGAACATGTATGAAGGACCCATGGACAAAGCCAAAGGGGGGAAGGATTGAGAGTGGGAGGTGGGGCAGGGAGTGGTTGTGGGAAAATGGAGACAATTGTACATGAACAGGAAGGGAGAGG